>JAUEKZ010227382.1:0-21541 GCA_031471865.1 Melibe leonina
TAGCTAGAATGAGATGCACAAACTTTGTCAACGGATAATCCGGTTGTAATTGACGCTTGGTCAATTGTGACCGGAGATTAATAATATATAGGATCATCCGGTGACAATTGACACTACCTAAAAAAAAACAATAACAAGAAAAACCTGATACCGGTAATAAAATTCTTTTAAAATCCTTAATTTAATGACGAATCTTCTTCTTCCTAGTTCTCTCTAATAAGTAGTCATGGCTGGACAATTACATATCAGCAAGGAAGTCTGTGGTCCTCAGCAAGTCTTTGAGACTGCCAAATATCTTTTAATATGCTGGCCTTATTTCCCGAAAGGGTCGGGAAAATAATTTGAGAACTTAGCCCAACTTATTTTTCCGAAGTCTCTGATTGGTCAGTGTACACAATGACACAGTGCCTGTGCTGATTGCTCATGAGTGACTAGGTATGTTTGTGGGTAGACGTGTGTGGTCATTTGTCAATATTATTTTTAGTTTGTTCTCTGTTTGTTAGTGTTAGGCGTGATGCCTCGATCACGCAATGTGTTCTGTATTGGAGTAAGGCATGTGGGACCTTGTGCTAATGTGGGAGCATGTTGAACCTTGTGGGGATAAGATGAGGGGATGGGGGAGCCTGTGGGACATTGTTGAGCATGGGTGCCAGTGGTCAGCCTATACCCATCAGGAAATCTGACTGGCAAAATTTTGTAAGTTACAAGAATCCAACCAAAATATGAAATTCTCTTCTCTTTACCTCTGACTTCTCCTGAAGTGGAACTTTTCCCAATATAGTTAGCCTTTCTTTTGAAATCTCTTCAATAAGAGTCAATGTTTCATCCTCAGAAAAGTTTGCTTTCCTCACTCTGTCACTTTTCTTGTATTCCATTACTGAAATCCTTCCTAACTCTAGACTAGAGGCTCCGCAACAATAGCAACAAACTGTTAGCGATTTTACAAACAATAACAAAATAGGTTTCGAGCAGGAACGCAATGAACAATCCTTCGCTTAAGCGAAGATGCGCAATGCACGCCTTCGGGATCAATTTTAAAATGCAATTGGAAGGAATTGCAGAAATCTAGACAATTACTCCATGGTGAATATTTCTCTGTCTTGATCCTCAACTGAAAGTATGTGTTCAAACAATCGGTAAAATCCGCTTAATCCTCTCGACGGAAATGCCAGGTATATTGATGAAATATCGTAAAGCTGAAGACCACAGCCGCAAGGTAGATACAAAATCCCCATTAGAAATCTTCAAGTTGATACTTAAAATTTAAAAAAAATTCTATTAGGCCATAGAAATAATTTTTGAAATGTTACGACTATTGTTAAAGATGCATACGCTAATTCGATTCAAATTTTTGGTTGTAAAACATGTGATACTTAGCATAAAAAATGTTAAACTGGTTTTCAATTCAGGGTAGACAATCAATCACCTCCTATCTCCTCTTCACAACCAATAAATTAGTCTACTATTATCTAAATCAATACCACCACCAGGGTAGTTGCTTACTCAACAATGACCGATTTCTAAATTGACCTATGCAGTACAATTATTTGGACAATGTAGACTTGACTACGATTATTTTGTTAACAGCAAACTCGTAGACGTCTAATTAACTTCTACAACGGCCTTACACTACAATGTAGAGTGAGTCCTATAGATTAACTGAAATAGATGCAGTGGTTATAATCCTATGCAAACACTGAAACACAAACAGGGCTTTCTGCTATTTACACAGTCCCGTAAAAACGGGTGTTGGAGGTATTTTCATAGCAAAATAGCTCTTCTGTTCCTTCTGATGTCTATTTCACTTTCAACTTCGTACCTATCTATCTATCGATTCTATCTATCTATCTATCTATCTGTCTGCCTGTCTGTCTGTCTATGTGTCTATCTATCTATCTATCCATCCATTCACCCATCCATCCATCTATCTATCTATCTATCTATCTATCTATCCATTTATCCATCTATCTATCCATCTATCCACCATCTGTCTATCAATTCATCCTTCTGTCCATCTATCAATCCACCCCATTGCCTATCTGTAAGTCTATCCATTCATATATCCATTCTTCCACCTGTCTATCTATCCATCTACTCACCTGTTCATCTATCCATCCATCCATCTGCCTATGTATCAATCCATTCATTCATCTGTCTATCAATTATGAAACAATCAATCAAGTGTGTACTTGGCATGCTCATGCAGGTCGTGGGGTGTGCCCAGGTGTGTGCGTGTGTGTGCGCGCGCGTGCGTGCTTGCGTGTGTGTGCGCTTGTGTATGCGTGTGTGTGCGCTTGTGTATGCGTGTGTGTTTGTGCGTGGGTATAGTGTCTGTGTGTGTGTTTATGTATGTGCGCGCGCGTGCGTTGTGTGTAAGCGAAAAAATACCAACGATGCAATCCCCATGAAACATCAACACGACACGTTGATGAAAGGATGATCTACTGACATGACACTGGTAAAAAAATACGACTGCATTTTGCGATTGGGAAAGTCATTTAGAAAGAGATTGATATATCAATGGATGGATGGATGGATGGATCAAGCAACAGTTTCGTTTGGGGTTTATGCCTCCCCATTCCAACTTTTTGTCCAATCACGGAACGTATCGTTACAACTCTGGACCGATCGGAAGCCGTCGTCAAGCCTCGTTATATCGGGCACTCGGCGACCAGATGCTCCACCGTCTGCGGGTCCCTCCCGCGTTGTTTACAGGTGTAGTGTGGCCTGCGTCTTAGCGCATCTGGTCCGCCGTCACCGACGTGACCCACACGGCTCTGGACTGGGAGTTGGGAGTCGAAACCGGGCAGTTTCCTGCCGAGCTGGGTCCGATAGTCCGCGGAGCCCTTGAATGGCTGTATGGATGGATAGATGGATAATTTGATCAATTGATGGATGGACGGCCTAAACGTTGACTGTCTTTTTGTCTTTGTTTATCACTTGCCTGCTTTGACACTTACCTCTTTAAAACGGTTGACCTGAAAAAAAAAAAAATTTCAATATTAAAATCAGTGACCCAAATCCTACCTTTCACGAGCAATATTTAGATTTTTTTTGTTTTTTTGTTTTTGTGTTTTTTAAAACTTTTTAAAAATTTCAATTGAAGAAAATTTTGAATTCATTCTCCTGCCGCAATGGGAGCCAGGGCGGAAAGTCTCTAGTCTCTAGTCCGTCCGCTAGGCGACCAAACTATTCAAGTCAAATTTTATTAACCCCAATAACGAATTAACTAACTTAGGTAGCTGTAGCAGGTGAGTGGAGAAAGCGATACTCGCTCGATTATTCAGGAATAAAATGCATTACTCGCTCGCTTGCATGAGTCTGTAAAATTGCGAATAAAACTTGTGGACCCAAGAGAAACAAACGGAGATTCCCGGTAACATAGCGGATGTTGATGTTCAATCCACGTTGGCTGCGCATGCACAGTGATAGGAAAAATCATCAGTGGACCGACGACCGTCACCGGAGAAGACACGAAGATTGTTGATTTCCTAGACTGTTATATCAAACGAAATGGCAAATCAAGGTGTTGATCCACTTTTTGATATCAGGACAGCTTTCCTTACCGGAAACTATCAACAATGTATCAACGATGCCCCTAAACAAAATGTGAGTTCTGACTCTTGTATTGAAAATTACAAAAAATTGTTTTCTTGTCATGATCAGTTGTGAGTATTCTTTTGATGACATTTTTCCTCTTCAACATAGTGTCTATTCTAGATGAGAATTGTCTTGTAAATTTCCTCCGAAAGATGAAAAAAAAAGAAAGGAATATCCATAAAAAATACTTTGGGAAAGGACTGCGGTTGGTATATTTTGTTGTGGTGTTGATCCAGACTACGGACGAGTCCATTATTTGTACTAGGTAAAGTGGATTTTTAAGCTGACGCTCAGTTGTAGATTTTTGTCTCATTTTTCTCTTACATAATCGAAAGAAAAATTATATTTCGAAGCTACAGACAAGCTACAGTTCTTTTAAAAAGATTCTTCTTTCAAATTCAAATCATATACCGAAAAACTTCATAAATATGAGACAAGCGACACACGCGAATATACAGAAAAACTAGAATGTGTGCCACCATTTGTAACAGCCAATGAAAATCATGCTTTTAATAGCAGACTGCTTGATGTTGTATGATTCCCTAACATGGTTTCTCATATTTTTCGGGAAATAAACTGAAACATCCTGTTCTCCCATACATCAAACAGCATAGTATAACCTGTCTAGAAAAGTATACATTTGTGCATTTACGTTATGGGGTACTTATGTGCTTGGAGTCTAGCAACGAATAGCGATATAGAGGTTTTAGTGGCCGATCCATTCCACAGCCTGAAGTTGGTGGTATAACGAGGTTTTAGTGTATCTTATAATAGGATCCTTTTTTCTTGAAGGCTGTCGTTATTTGCACCCGGTTATGATAGCGAGTGTAGCCTGGCCACTGAGCCGCCTACTGCCCTGCATTTAAACGGCTGATTTAATTTTCCTTCAAATAATTTTCTTGCCGATAATATCAATCTTTAAAGTCAAATTGAAATTAAGCATGTTTTCCATTCAGCAACGCTAGGTAGAGAAGGAAAAAAAATACCCCAGAACATTCATTGCCGATGTGTATAGTCATATGATAAATAAAGCATTCTCATTGGTCTACATTAATAGAAAATGAAATGACGTTTCAAGTGGTCTATCTTTAGAGCCTGTCTTTTTTGGTGTATCCGGGTGTGTCCCTGACGAACAATAGACTCGCCTGTAGTCTCGATCAGCATCGTAAACTTCAAAATCATCAGTAATACCCCTAGAACAACAAATTAGACAAACCCAAGTCCTTTCCATTTATATTTTTGAATTCCGAATTCAAACACATGAGTTCCCAGTTTCACGAACATAGCGTTTTCCTGAGATATTAGCGATCTAGACTATCAACTTTATGTCTCAAAAAAGTGTTGGTGTTGAGATGATTTTTTTTATCTGGTATGGTGCTTTAAAAAAAAAATCTATTTCTATGATTTTTGCCCCGTGCGTGCCAATATTTTATGAATAAAATAGCGACTGCGTTTAAAAATAAAGGTTTGTAGTGTGATTCGAACCCCTGTCATCACAGTTTCAAGGCGACTACATTACCACAAGATCACATCAGACATGTGACATAAGACGATTCATTAATATTAATATTAGACTCTAAAACGCAGTATGGTGAGTAGATCGTTGTGTTTTTATTGTAACTCTCTAGTGTTGGAGTTTTATTTTAAGAAAACCAGGGGCAAATAAGAGAAAATCTTATTTTCACATCGGGTGCATATAACCACTGTGTTTCTCGAAATCCACCTATAGCTCTATGTCTATCCATTCTCATCCATCATTCTATCAAAACCTTAAAAATGAATATGGCAATTATGTTATTACAGTGACGTTATGGCATTGCAGGAAAAATTTACATGGGACAAAATTTAATTCATACATTTTTTGTTTTTTAAAGCTCTGAAGAATAACCAGTAAAAATTATCACAAACTAACACTTTGAGTGATATCGGTTAATATAATATTTCATGATAACACTGGGATCGTGAAACTGGCAACTAGCATTTATTTATGCATTAGGCTTTCAAAATACAATTGTAAAGGACATCAGTTTGTTTTAGGGGTAAAAATTGTGATTGTCAAGTGACAAATGATTGTTACGTCTACGATGTTGATTGAGACTATGAACCAGTCTATTGTTCATTAGAGGTCAAATGGATTTCTCAGTCAGGTGTAGGTTTTCTCATTGTCCTTTATTTGAGACACCTGACACCTGTCATTCACTGCCAGCATACACATAAGAAATAGACTGTTTTTATGTAACTTTTAAGATATCAAAGGGCTGTATATATGAAATCAAAGCAAGAAAGAAAACAGCTTTGAACTTAGCAAATTATAACTAGTCTATGTTTTGTGATTTTTCACAGGTAAATAGTCCAGAATTGAAAATTGAACGGGATGTTCTGATGTACCGTGCTTACATTGCTCAGAGAAAGTTTGGCGTAGTTTTAGATGAGATCAGTTCATCCAGTCCACCAGAGCTACAAGCTGTGAGGATGTATGCAGATTATTTGTCAAGTGATTCAAGACGGTACGGTTGAAGTTTGACGTAAAGTCTAACTTGGCGTTTTGTTTAATCTTTTGTGATGTAGTGTCTAGTAATGGTCTCCTGATAACCTTTGCCCCTGTAACAATGTTAACTTTCGGAGAGACAAAAAGTAGAATTTATCATAGTTTATTGCTGAAGAGTCTGCTCTAGACCTTTTTAAAAATGAACTTTTCATTGATACTCTTAATGGGAAATGTTTATCATCTAGCATTAGTAGGCTAAAAATTGAAATAAGAATTTATTATTCAGCTTGAAATTATCTGTTCATTGTTGTGGGAGAAAAAAATGTTTGATCTTAGTCATTTATCTTGGATACTTATGATACTATTTTTTCTTTCCTGGAGAAGCTAAATTTATCATTTTTTTCTTTTGTAGAAAAATTTTGTTACATCATTTTTTTAAAAGGTATGTTCCGTTTGTGTGTGTTTGTTTGTTTTCCTTGTTTGCTGTGTGTTTATCCATACAGGGCTTTTATCATTATTATAGAATTTGTATTTTTCTATTAGGGATTCCGTGGTCAGAGATCTGGATGCCAAGATGAGTGGCAGTGTTGACGTCAACAACAACATATTCCTTTTGATGGCTGCCTCTGTCTACTACAATGAACAAGTGCGTTTTGATATGAGCTCAGTTGAATATTTTGCATGTATTCGAGAATGCACTACTCTTATTAATTGCATATTTTCGTTTCTATTTAAGCGAAATCATCTGTAGTCATGGTGGTAGTCAGGCTGTAGATTGTACGTTAAAGAAAGATATTTTACCCCTTCCAGGTTATTTCTCAAACAACTAACTGGATACATCGAAATCTTCAAGATTTGACTTTTCTTGCACCTGAAATTCAGTTTAAAATCATATTCTTTTTCTATTGTTTGTTTTTGTTTGCTTCTTCAACAGAATTTTGATTCAGCCTTAAGGACCCTTCATCAGTCAGATAACCTTGAATGGTAAGTAACACTACAAGGTTGTGGAACAGCTAGACTACAAACGCAAAGCTCTTGAATAACATTGAAATAAACACCCTAAAAGTTATGGCTTAAAAAAAGAATTGCTTTAAGTTTGAGAAGTCTATAACCAACCACATTGAAATGTGCACTGATAGTAATACTCAGTCCAGCCGAGTCAGTCATTTTAATTGGAAGAAGAAGAAATATTTTTAGTTTAGATAATCCTGTTCAGTTGAAGTCTTTTTTTTATCCATTTCATTTTGTATCTGTAAAAAAGTATGAAAGTCTCTTGATTGAAAAAGAGATTATTCTGAAATTAGATTTTAATGAAAGGTAACAACAGAAGATGCTGTACCGCCATTTTTGTTATACTGCCAACTTTATGTTTTCCCCACACTAAGGGATATAACAAGTTTTAGTGCATTTTAGTTGAAATCAAATAGTGATTGTTACTTTTAGCTTTTGGTGCATTTGAAAACTCAAGTAGAAAAGATACTTAGACGAAAAAAATACACTCAACATTCAGCCTAAAGGCCTTCTTCAGGACAAAAGACAAACAAGTATGTTTATCAAGAAAACGTAAAAAAGGGGGAAAAGACTCTGCTCTTATCTGTTGATTTGATGATTTGAGTAAGGAAGAAGAGTATTTTGAAGACACAATTTTTATGTATGGTGTGACTTGTTGCGGAATATAAATTTTAAAAATATAAAGTGCACAGGAAAAGGAAAGAGCAGAAAATAGTGACCTTGGCCATGAGCTATATTAAGGAAGACCTGTGGATCAACAGAGGAAAGGAGAAAAGGAAGGGGAGATGGGAGGATACTAGTAGAGATTTGATGAAATGTTCAGTTTTCTTTTTGGTCTTTGTTTCTTACTTGACTTCAAAACACTCAAGTTTTTTCTCATTTGATCACAGGCTTAGCAGCCTATTTTGATTTTGCGGCTTTATGATTCTTACCTGTGTTGTCTCCTTGGGCATCTTTTCAGCATGGCCCTTATGGTACAGAGTCTTCTAAAGCTGGACAGAGTAGATCTTGCCAAGTGAGTGTGTAAACAAATAAATAGGATTCCATGGTGAACATCTCTTTGAAACAATCCTTGAAATGCAGAATAATATTCATACATAGTCACAAGGTTTTTTGCTGTTTCACTCTTTTTAATCATTTGTTTAAACGCTGAAGTATTTCTGCTTTCAATAAGAATTCGCTTGTGAGATTTTCATCATTGTTCCAGCTTAAATTTGTTTGTGTTTTTCGAATGAAATTCTTAGCATTGCAAGTTTAAGACGATTGATCAATTTCCTTAAAACCTTATTCAAGTTAAAACTGTACAAATGAGACACGTTATTTCTTCACCCAGTTTGCCAAAAAATTTAAACAACTAAATTTTATCACTATGAAATGATTTGTTGAAACAATTGAAGAAATTTTTGTTGTAGGAAAGAACTAAAAAGAATGCAAGATGCTGACGAAGACAGCATCATCACCCAACTGGCTCAGGCTTGGTTTAATCTTGCTGTGGTGAGTCTTCTTTTGCTCTGATTTGTGATGGAAAAAAAAATAATTCACAAATAGACAGTGCTTAGGTATATATTTATCTGTTTTACACTAAATGCAGCTGTGATGGCACACTGTAAAAGCACATTGTAAAAGCAATTTACCTATTGGGACAAAATAAAGTTTATATTATATCATTTAATTAATATTATTATTTTATTATTATAATAATTATTTATTTCAATTCAATTGAGTTTTGGATATTGTTTAAAAATGTTATTTCATTTTTATTATATTAGAAAGTGTTTCATTCATTGATCATGTGTTATTTATTATTTCATATGAAGGAGTTTGCATTCAGCTAATCAATTCTCTGATATCCTGATTTGGAGTCTTATCAGAGGTTTAAATGGCAAAAAATTTCAACCGAATGCATTTCACAAAGCTCTGATCTTGACATCAGAGGGTGGACCAGTCGATTCAGAAAATCAGGACATAAGAGATTTGATCAGCCGACGGTGATATGTTTGGGAAATCAATTTTACATAATTTTTTTTCTCTATTTCTATGTTTATTTTCTGTCCCAGGGAGGAGAGAAATTTCAAGACGCTTTTTACATTTTCCAAGAAATGGCAGACAAACACAACAGCACTCCGTTGCTTCTGAATGGGCAAGCTGCATGCTACATGGCCCAAGGTCGCTTTGATGATGCAGAGTCTGTCTTACAGGAAGCTATAGACAGGGTATGGTACCGTATTCAATGTCTTCTAATTAACAATTTCAATGCTAAGTTTATCTTTCACACTACCGGCCGGAGATTTCAAAATTTGCCTGTTTTAATACCACATAAACCAGTGGACGGACACATGACAAAAGTCATGAATTACAGGTTTTTGGCCTATTATATCTGTCCAATAAAATCGGATTTATCTGGTAAAAGAACAGGTAAATTTTAAAGATTTTGCATATTTGGTTTGTTGGAATCAAACCCCGCTGTGAAAAGGTTAAGAAGCCATATTTTGTCTGATTGAAAGTTATCTATTTTAGCAAATATTTCTTATTGGTTGGAAAAATTTACACTCATGATGATTTTATTATCAATTTACCATATTAATCTATTGAGCACTCCCTATTAACCTGCATCTGTTTTGTTGAAACAGTGTTTGTGTATGGTTGCCCATATTAGACAAATAATGGCCTCGTGGTCACATGGACCCTTGCCTAAACTGCATGATTGTTTGTAACAAATGTTGCGTGTAATCTTCCTCCATATCTGTCTATCCTTTGCAAGTTCTGTAAGGTCTTGTTACGATTTTTCAAATCTAAAAAACACCTATTATTGTTACCCATATTTCAATTGTTCCATGTTTTGTTTTTTTCAGGACAGTAATAATGCAGAGACAATAATCAACATGATTGTGCTGAGTCAGCATCTGGGAAAAGCCCCCACTGTGAGTACCTGCCCTTGGTCTGATGTGTCCATGGGCATTACCATCATGTCATTCGCTGCCACCAGGCTTGTCGTATCATGTGTGTGATGAAAACCTGAGACTTTTTTAAAACTTTCTCCACATCGTTATTAATTTTATTCTAAAAGCTTTTTTTAGCGTCATAGTTCTTCACAAGAAAATGTGATATTATTTAAGATACCATATATTTTTCTTATCATGGCAGATTTGTCAGATAAAATCAACTTCACAAAAAATAAAGTTTTCAACCAATGTGCGGGAAATGTTTACACCTTATTGTTCATAGCCTAAACTTCGGGCGATTTAAGCAGATTTAGTCTTGGGGTCATTGTTTCAACAGTTTCCCATCAATTCGTCATGTTACACAGATTGTATCATAACATGTGAAAAATGAAAGGCAATTTTATTCTGATCATTTTGAGCTATTACATGTCCAAATTAATACTTTTACAAAAAGACTGGTAAGAATGTGAAAAACATGAAAAAAAATGCACTTAATGACCTTTCAAGAGGCATAATTTTTGGGGGCAAACTTTTTTGTCTGAAGTCCTCAGATGATCCAGTAATTGAAACACTTAGTCCTATAAGATTTCTAGAGGGAGGGGGAGGTTATCAACCAGTTTTCCCTTGACCTTCGGCCCTAAACTGATACGCACTTGAGCCTAACATAAAATGCTGATAATGGGGGTGGGGTTACAACATTTTTTGTATATAATAAAGTATTAGGTCTAGATAAAAAACAATTATACCACCTAAAAGCTAGATAACAGGGACAGTTTTTAAATGCATACATCATTAGTGTGCACAGTTTATTATTTTTCCAAAATTAAATATTTGAAGTCAAACTATTTTCTCTGTATTCCATGCATCACCTACTATAAGAAAAACATAACCATATAAAATTCCTAGGGGGCGAGGGGAGGTTATCTATCAAGGGATTAATTTTTTTTCCAAATTGATAGATAACTCTGTCATAATCCCTGAAATCTCATTCAATTATTAATTACTTCATACAACCATTTTATTATTGAAAGATCTACCATCATTTTTTTCTGGTAGAAGTTAGAAGAAACATTCTTGAGATTTAAACACAGCTTCACCAATTCAAAGGACAGATTTAATTTCAGTCAAAACATCGTTCATTCGACTAATTGTGCAGTTTTCAGTAATGTACAATACTTTATTTATTCTTATTCTTAATTTTATAGCCAAGGGATCTGGCGAGAATAGTCTATGGAGCTAAGATCATGATGCCCTAGACTGATCACACGGTTGAATGTATAAGTAAAATTTTGAAATGAAAAAAGAGTAGCTGGAAACTCTATCATGGAATAAAATGCAAAAAAAGATTGTGATATTGAAACATTTCTGTTCTCTCAGTAACGTTTACATTGTACAACCTTTTTTTTTTTTTGCATTTCAGAAAAATTTTATGCATTTGTATTGGTATGCTGATTGTTAAAAAAGAATGTGATGGATTTATTACTAAAGCAAAGTGTTTCCATTTTATTTCTCTAATGTATGCTTTTACTATCCATTCCTCTTGAACTCACAGGTCACCAACAGATTTATCTCCCAGCTGAAAGATTCACATCGCAATCATCCATTTGTGCAAGAGTATCTTCTCAAGGTATGTTTGAACATTTATATTGTGGAAACATGTCTCAGATTTGTATCCACGATTCACGTCATAGGGTGCAATGACAAAAAACAATCTTTAATTACTGAATACAAGAAAGGTACAATTCTTTGATTTTTGACAGAATAAAGCACTATTAACCCCTTAAATGCTAAGTTTATTTCTAATCTAACTACTAACTAGACATCAAGATTTTCAAGATTCTTATACATATTCCAGATAAATCAGATTTCTGTGACCTAACGTACAAGAAAAGCCTGAATTTCAGTCTTTCAGAATTTGTGAGGTCTGAAATCTGATTTTTTTGGTACAAGAACATGTACATATTGAATGATTTGGTTGTTTCAATTCGGTAAGAATCAGACCCCCGATATGGTAAGTGAAAGGGTTAAGTCTATGGGTGCCACTTTTCAGGGATATCCCAGAATTCTGGGCCTTAGATTTTGGAAATATTGAAGTGGATATATAGGCCATAGATGACCTGTATAGCATTTCCCTATAGGCAAAATGCTATATGGGCCACAGATTTCTACTTTTTAAGTGTACCGAGATTTCGTTTCCCGGTATATTACAGTTACGGTCACACCGTCAATCAATGCAACTGGAGGGAAAATTTCTTTATTAGGTTCAATAGGCATAAGACACATGAAAACATATCTCGATCCTAGCAAGTTGCATAGGCACCAAAGCATACGTCTAAAATAGACTTTTCATTCATGAAGAAAGTGAATGAATACCTGCACAAAATACGGACACAATGCTCACAATAACAATAGTGTGCTCTTCCGCCAGATCTTCGCAAGCGTAGACAAAGTTAACAAAATAGTTACCTAGTTAAGGATTAAAATCAGCCGTAAATGTTTATTTTTTTGGTTGGCTTTATTATTTTGTTTAAAATATAAGTCAAATTATTTTTTATCTAAGTCTGTCATTGAAGAAACTTTTAGACACGGTTTGTTAGACTCACCCGACCTTTCTTTCGATCTAGCTTCGCCGATGTCTAGTCTAGACTATATCAAGAAATCTTTAATCAAAAGGACTACCTAAATTAAACCAATTTGAGTTAAATGAAGCCCGATAATGAAAACTTATCAAATACTGTATCGTTGTCTAAGTTCAAGCTTGATTTGGTATTTTATTAATCGCCCAATCTAGACAACCTTGGGACGAGCTATCTAGACTAGACTAGATTCTCGACCATCACTTTTGTTTTGATTTTGATTAATCTTTATGTAGTCTAGATACTTTTTAAAGAGTACTAAAATTTAACATTGATTGAGAGATTGTAAAAAGTTACAGTTCTTTTCTTCCCATTTGTGGGGTCTAACAAGAGATGCTGATTGTTTGCGTGTTTTGCGCCTAGCCCGTAAAACGAAAGCAAAATTATCTTTCAACACATTTCTCTCAGTTTGACAATTCCGGACACTCATCATACATTTAAACTCAACATCGAAAACTCAGATATCTTAAAATGAAATTAAGGGCAAATTACTCATAGTCATAGTCATAGACCACTCTAGATTAATTTTGCCGAACCATTTTAAATAGGTCATCTATGGCCCATATAGCATTTTGCCTACCCGGAAATACTATACAAACCATCTATTAAGGTGGCCCATATAGCATGTTGCCTATAGGGAAATGCTATATAGGCGAAAGATGGCCCATTTAGCCTCGGTCTTAGATATGTTTAGCCTATGACTTTCAGTGCCTTTTGACTCATGCCTTATAGTAGGGTTGCCTTTTTTTTTTCATGGGAGATAAAAATAAAGATGAAATGGGATAAGTGGGATTTCTTATAATCAGGGGTAGGGATTTTTGGGATTTTTTCAGTGGCACCCATGGTTAAGTGGATAGTCCCAACAGCAAAGTAAAAACTTCACTTACATTAAGAAACGGCAAATTTCAACAATATAAACATAAGTACATGTAGCAAACTAAGCATTTGAAATAGTTTGTTTGTAAAGTTAACAATTTAGATTTATAAACAACAGCATTCAATTTCATAAAATCTTTCATGTTTTCTTTTCTTTAGGACTCTGAGTTTGACAGAATTGCAAAGAATTATTCCCCATCTGTGATGGCTTGAATGCGTGAAGGAAAATGAGCACACTGCACACAGACTGTTATTATATGATGTATGAATGAATGAGACAATATATGGGCCATGAAATTTGTATACGGTATTATTGTTTATCTATTGTTATCAGCTATCTGAAAAAAGAACCTCGATTACCTTGAATCTTTTCAGAAGTTGGATTACTCAAAAACAGAATCGGTATTTATCATTACCAGTACCATTGTCATATGTTTATTTGTCGCCTTTTGAATTGGGTTTTCATTTTCACCACAGTTTCTCATATAACTTCAAATACATTTTTTTAATTTTAGAAATATAATATAGGAGGTTATTTAGATTTGGGAAGAAATTAAATCAGAGAATGGGGAGAACAAAAGTTAATTAAACAGTGAAATGTGATTTAAAAGGTTTACTCTTCAGTTATTGTAATATAAGGAAATGTGATCTATCACTTTCAATTTAATGATTGTGCGTCCACCTTTATTTTTGTTTGAAAGTTTGTGGGGTTTTTTTTCATGTGAAATTATAATACATGAGATGATTTTTATTTATTATGTGTCATTATGATTAAAATTATTGTAACTATTTCACTCCAATATATTTCTTGTTCTTGCCTATTTTATCAACATCTGATGTTTATGTTTTTTATATGTATACTGTATACGTCAAAATGGTTAATCCGAAACTAATGTTATAATCCTAAATGATTTGATTTCCCCGAATTTTTTCTCTATGATATATAGGGTTTATATTAATTCAAAATATCACTAGCACACTGGCCTCAAAAGTTAAGCACACACAACACGTCTAACAATAGTAATAACACTTAAAAACCAATAGCGAGACTCTTGTACAGCCAGCCTTGGTCGTTACCTATGACAATGGATGAGGTACCCAAGTATCCCCATCTCTCAACTATAAGTCTTCTAGGACGACAGTGATGCCAATTTTCCTCCAAAAGGAGGAATTCCTCCTTTTTGATGACCATTTTCTCCTCTTTACCTCTTATTTAGTTTTTTTCTATGTCTCTAGAAATCTGGCTTTTCTCCTCCTTTTTGGTCTTTTTGCGTTGGCATCACTGAGGCAGAACCAAGATTTAGCTAACAGATCCTAAACAGCTGTGTGTGTATGCTTGCAAGGGAGCACTGGAGAGAGTGCTGGAAAAAGTAGGAAGACTGGTGGGGCCAAATGAGAAGAAATAGAAAAAACGACCACCAGAGGTGCCTGCAAAAATGCCCTTTATCAACAATCAGCAACAAGCACATTGTAAGTGTGAGTTGCTTGAGATCTTGATAAAATCTTTATGTTGCTCCTATTGCTTACTTGACTGCCAATAAAAGGCAGCATGGGTTCGCAGGAGCGAGTCTTCTGTTGTGTGTTCTTTTCTACTTTGTGATTGTGTAAGGTAATGTGTTTTTTTTCTGTGAATCATCTCTTTGTCAACTTTTTTGGGAATTTTTTTTTTTCATTGTCAATCCTTTCTCTGTGAATTGCTCACAAATACAGAGAGAAAGACACACTTACAAATTATGGCTACCATCCACATTATGCATTGTGGACAAGAGAGACCCAAGGTATTCTATTGCCATTTGTGTTCAAAAGTACTCAGTCCTAGATAGCGAGTGACACTGTAGTTAGGTGCCACAATCCAAAACAAGGGGAAAGAACTCTGTTGTTGTTAGTGTTAGGACAACAGGCTGGACCAAGACTGAGTTAACAGATCCTAAACAGCTGTGTATGTATGCTTGTTGAGAGAGTGCTGGAAAAAAATAAGATGATAGAAGGAAAGAGAAGAAAAAGAAATAGTGCCCACCAATCATCCCACTTGCCTTGGATCATAAATTGCATAAAGAAGAATCCCAAAGCAGGAGCAGAACAGTCCCTGCAATTAAAGACTTTACCTTGAGCCTTGAGTAATGTAAAAACTTTGGTAACCAATTCATTTTCTAAGTAAAGTTTAAATTTAATGTGAAATCCCGCTCAATATCAATACTACACAAATAGAAAAGAGAATAGAACACAGTTTATCATCAGAAACATATCTTTGTATTTTATTCAACAAATATAAAAATGGAATGGAAATGATAAAAAGTTGTAAATCCTTTAGTGATAAGCAGTAGAAATATTTCACACCAGGCTGAAGGAACTAAGAAATAAGAAAATATAATTGAAAACAGTTCTTGCAATCAGTACCTCAGCCACTGCGTGATATTTCAGTTCATCAAGGCTCATGGGTAAGGCAACAACTACATACACATTAACAACACACACTCCCACACGCACATTCAATAAATAACCACAGCTAAGGCATCAACAACTACAGATATGTACACACACAATCACAGTCAGTCGTGGGGGTAAGAAAGCAACTTGTTTTTATTGAATATACCAATAAAAAACATTTTCTCTTCTTATTTAGATACATGGACTACAAAAATAAGAAAGTAAGGATTTCTTTTTCTTTAGAGTAGCATCAATATTCAAGTGCATTTCTTTAAAAACAAAAAAAAAGGTACAAAATACGTTATTCCGTCCTCACATGGAGGGGTTGAAAAAACAAACGATAAAACACACATTAATTTATGATGAAAATAAACCAGCTTCAAAGAGAATGGCAAATTAGAAACAGAGACAAATTTAAGGCAATAAAAAAAGATGAAATTGGAAGTTAATTAAATATATTCAAATGTACCCAGATTTAATAATTCATTGGATTAATCTAGATCTTTTCAATTGCAATTTTAGCAGTGAGTGTGAGCATACAGCATACAACATATTTAGGTAACTTGTATTTGTGGATGTAGACACATATAAAGCAAAACTACAGACGAATGAACACATATTAAAAAGGCGGATGGTAACGTGTATGTATGATCATAAAGTAAGAAATCCAATGAAAGGATGGAATGGTTTTCAAGGAGAGATATATACACTTTGTTATACAAAAGAGTTGTTATAAAGATAAAAATAGATGAAGATATTTCTTTGCTTATTGAAAGTTTAGGGCACGTTCAACTACTAGGTCATATCAACGCCCAGGGGTAAGTAAGATGAAGAAAGGTTAGTTAAAAGACAGCCACACTTAGGACCCTACCACAGGGGACTTTTCACAGAGAGATTATTTACAATTAATAAAACAAAATAATTTCTAAATCTAAAAAAAAGTGACAAAGAGATGATTCACAAAGAAAAAATATCCTCTGAAGATGTTTGAAGCCAGTTTTTTAAGCGGTTTCTCTCAATAGATACCTTAGCAAAGATGCAGTTAGTGACCGGTTTCACGGTTTCCAATATATGTGCATGATACAGACACTATAAACCTCTGGATGCCATTATAAAAAATGGGAGTAAATTGTAGGACAGAAATGTCTCTCTCTGCATAGTGATAGTCATGCACCACTTGCCGGTCAGTACATACAAAGCAAGTTGTGTGGCTCTGGCCTGGAGGGTGGGCAACTGGTACTGTAATTGAATGGTCTTGGGTTTGAATCTATCATATGACGGGGAAAAGTCCCGTCCTTGGAAAAGGCTCTTTACTCAGATTTTCTCACCATACTCGGGTGTAAAATGAGTACATGACCATGAACAGTGTTGTCCTTGTCCAATTATGTATAAATGTATAAGTGCCTAACAAGGCAGCATGTTTCGTCCTCGTTGAATATTGCTGTTTGCCAGGGACCCCTTGGTTAAGACTTCAGAGTACATATGTTTAGTGGATATTGTGCTATATAAAAGCTTACGGTAAAGTTGACATCAAAATTAGTTTTACAATGTAACAGATGAAAAAAAAGCTCTATTGAAGATTGCTTAGTTACTACCTCTTGCAATGATAAATTGGCAATACACACATAGCAATAAGCTGGATCTATGGACTGTATGCAATGGGTCAAAATACTCACAATTATGTCTGCACAGTACAAACACACACAGTTGTGTTATGGTGCTATTGGGAGGGGGAAAAAGGTGAAAACTTCTCATTTGGTTGAGGGCATATTAATATTGTCATTATGATGTCAAACACACGCCAACTGTCTATAAACTATAAAAGAAAAAGGAATTTCTAAATAATATGATATTTTTACAAAATGAATTTGAGGAGTATACAGAAGGAATCAAATCAAAACAAAGCAAGGGGTATGGGAGAGGGAAAGGAGTTGTTCAGCTTTTGTAAATTAATTGAATAATAAGAGACAGTACTAGAAGAAGAAAAAAGACAAAGGCAAGGCAAAATGGTTGTGAGAAAAGGTCTGAAGTTACATAAAGTATGCAATGACAGCAGGCAAGTATTGGGGAAAGAATGTGTAAATGTTAAACTTAATGTTAGCAAAACAAATGAGCTCTACACTTACACACAGAACGAGTAGGCCTTTGATTAAAAAAAGGCTTAGTAGTATCCACAGCTCAGACATAATCATAGCATATCATTGCCAACACATTTGCATGGTGAAGGTGTAGTAGTAGTAGTGGAGAGACTTTACAACTTACACAAGAAATATTGGAGACAGCCAAGTCATGTAGTAGTAGAGTAGGCTTTGCACACTTATTAAGCTTTCTATTTATTTATTGAGAGTTTTAAGGCTCTTTCAACTAACCAAGATCATATCAGCGCCCAGGGGTAAGTAAGATAATAAAAATAAGGTATATTTAAAACGGAATGTATTGATGAGACAGTTACTGAGGAGATCTTTTTGACAGTGATAATGATAAGCATCCCTAAAGTGTTAGACGTCTATCTCCGTGCAGAGATACAATCTCAATGTCAGCTGACAAGACATTCATTCACAGTTTGAAACATCTATGAATCCCAAAAGAGGAGTTAAGATTGTTCCATTTCTTTTAATTTCCATTTTTTGGAAATAGCAACTGCAAAAGATTTGAGCATGTCGTTAAGTTATGTTGTTGTGATAAAATTAAGATGACATACAGAATACTGGAACAATCTGGCAACATAAGCAGCAGGATTCACTACCGCAAAATTATGTATCCACAGCCTTGTTTGAATTTTTTGTTTTAAATATCAGCGGTGTAAAGTAAAGCAGGGTAGTGGATGGCCAAGTGGATAGGCTGGCAATCTCGTGCTGTTGGCCAGGCAATGGGTGCCGTGGCAAGGTCCAGGGTTTGATTTTATCTTTTTATATTTTTCTGCTTTCCTTGGCTTTGTCTCATGTCTGCACTGCATATTATTTCAAATTTGATTCAAGATATGTATGTGGTACTGTACATGTTTGGTTCTTTACATGAGACAAGCATTATTTTTATGACTGACATAGATTAGTCTTAAGACGCAAATTTGTTTGCTTAATATTTACATCAAAGTCATTCAAAGTTGATATTATGATCACTGCCCTCTTGTATGCATAGTTTTTGCTGCTTTCACTTTCATTCTCATTCAGATTCTCCACTGTTTATAGAATTAAACCAGAGGAAGTACATGTCGTACACGTATCACTGCAAATATTTTTCAAACAGCTCAAAGCCAAGCCTCTAATTTCCTTATATTGTATGGCTAGTGAATATCAAGGTGGATGGACAGGATTTCATACGAAAGATGCCAATAATTCCTTTCATTGTGTGATAGTTATGCGTTAGACAAAAGTCAAGGTCATGAAAACACATTCTGAAATATCTGATTACAAATTACAGTGACAGTTAAATCCTCAAGGACTGTGGTATGAATTTCATGCTATAATTTAAACTTTATCCCTTGCAAGTTCCAGGGCAATTATAATTTCAACATTACTACAAAAGAAAAAAAACCAACACAAACACCGCCACTCCCTACCTTGACTAAATAGAATACAGAAAAATCCCAAAGAAACCAAACATTTCGCAAGTTATTACCATTAATTATTACAAATCATAGCCACATTTCAACATCTACAATGACAAAAAGGTTGAAAGTTTAAAAAGCAAAAATTTCTTCTATTTTTACATTTTCCTTATGAATATGCATGAGATCATTCCCGTGAAGACCAACATATCAGAATTACCAAGGTGAAGGTCAGAAAAGGAAAAACTCCAGCCAATTAATAATATACAAACTCATTTGATATGATGAGTCACGAATTACGATATGTATTCTATATATAATAAACTGGTGTAAATCTTTTCGGGACAAAAATAAAATTAAAGAAGAAACAAACAAAAAACATGATTGAGTCACTGTGAGTCAGTGCAGTGAGGTGAAGGGAGGGGGTGGGGGCTGGGGAAGGGAGATGGGGTGGGTGGGACTCTTTGAACCAAAGACCAAAGGTAAGACAGGTCTGTAACTGTAATAAATATCATGCAAAAAATAAACTGTAAAACACAATCAAGGGATTGTCAAAGTCATTGTGGGATCTCTAATCCTATACAGACCAATCAGTGGTCGAGAATCGTTTATTTCAAGTTCCTGGACATTATGCTGTATGTATAACTTAAAGGAGAAACATGATAAATCTTTATCGTATTTTTCTCAAATTTAAAGTCTGGCTGATTTTATTTTGATGAGAATACATAAGCTGAATTCAAACACTTTCTTCCAGAGCCAAATATTTATATATATATATATATATACCTTTTAAATCTAAATCTAAATGATGTACTAGATCATTACTACAGAACCTCTTCAAAGAAAGCAGGCCTGGGAATGCCTAGCCGAACGTGCATCAAGGGGATGAAAAATGAAATGATGATTCCCAGCGTGAAGTAGGTGGTGAATTTGTAGCCGGTCACCACATTGGTGTTGGTCTTGTCCACCACCTCAAGGCCGTACAAGTAGGAGAAGAACCGTATGGTGGACGGCTTCAGGACAAGATAGCAGGCAGCTAACACAGCAGAGCCGGAGAGAAATCTCGCAACACACAAAAAGACCCAGTACAAAGTAGGGAAGGGAATGTCGTACAGTTTCACTTCATTTGGGGCGTGAGAGTAGCCCAGCTGGTAGTTGAGCCAGAATCCCACAGAGAACCCAGCCACTGCTGCCACAATCTGCACAGCGTCTCCTTTGGATGAAATCTTGTGTTGACTCGGGTAGCAGACGGTGCAGAGCATCAACGCTGTCAACACTACCATAACTGGTGCAAACCGGTGCGTCTGCTGGTACAAATCGTAGTCTTCTATGTACGTGATAAAGGTCACATACAAAGAGACGGAGAACACGATGCCAGCCAAAAGGTCCTGGGGAAAACAAAAATGAAATTGAACTTAAAACAAATCTGTTTGGATTCCGACCAAAAGATATTTACATAAAAAACAAAAAACAAACCAATCCTTATCTGTTTACATTAGTTAAGTTAAATTAAGGTGTAACTTGTTAGTCATTCTTTGGAGTTTTCATCAACGATACATGCAGAGAATTTATCAGTACAGAAACACTGCATTTTGGTGTTAATCCTAGTTGTACATTTGAACTCTATAAACATGATGCAAACATATCTTTTCTGTTATCATAATAATGGTAAGCTTGTTGGGCAAACGGAAACAGTATTTTAGTTTGAGGGTTTTCAAATAAATCAAAACCTCATTTTACTGCCAAGTCTGGGGAGAGCTTAAAGTTGGTGGTATAATGAGAATGGCAATGGCGGCACAACAAAAATAACAGATATGTGGGGTAGGGTGATGCAGTAAGAAAGATGAAAGAATGTTTGCAGGTCGATATAAAGGGAGTGTAACCAACGCTATAGAAGAGTGACCCACAGACAAAGTACAGGAAGTGGTTGGCAAGTGTTTTTTGTTTGTTTGTTTGTTGAGAGTTTTAGGGCACTTGCAACTGCTATGGTCATATAAGCGCCCAGAGGAAAGTA
>JAUEKZ010227493.1:0-14324 GCA_031471865.1 Melibe leonina
GCAAAGTGTAAAAGAGAGGGGATCGCTAGGCCAGTGGTTATCAAAGGTGAAACAAAGGGAGTGATTAATAGGCCAGTTTTATCTGATTGCTACTCTGTTTATACAGAGAACGTGTATTATTGTATCATGTTCACAGAGCATATAGGTTGGCTGGACGCCAAAGGCCCCTGGTATGTATGCATTTTCCCCCAAAATAGAACAGAACAGTGTCTCAACGATTATTCACTGTATTTTCTAAGCTAGAAGATAGAGGTCTTAGATAGAGAGAGAGAGCTATCTCATCGGCTGCGCTGACAACTGACACCACTAGAGACTGCATATTTTATTAAGCTGAACCACTTCAGCTTAAAAAAAATATTATTTTGAAACTAAGCGGAACACGAAATTTCTCGGAAAAAGTAGCCAAGTTGGCAAGGACGTAAAGTGTAAGTTTTTCCGCAACCTAACAGTATTCAATTTATTGAACGCTACAAAACTGAATATTAAGGATAGGAAATTAAAAAACAACTATGTTCAACTATTTCTATAAAAGAGTCTATGTTAAGGTGATAGTCTGCGTTTGCTAAACGATAGGAATCTAGATTCTAGACGTAGATATCGGGTGTGGATACCTGATGATTTTATCTGAGATCAGAATACAGTTATCTATCTATCTAGAGGTAATACTTTTTTTAAACCTTTGTATCCTGATATCAAAACTTCCTGAATGAGACAACAGGAAGCTCCTCAATTATTTTTCACTAACGTTTTGTCCATATTAGAGATAGATCTACGGTAGTCTTCTTTCTATTGGCAAATTTTAGCATTAATTGTGTTAAAAAAACCCACAAGAATTAGACTTCAGACTTAATTCTAATCCTGTTGATTGGGTTTGCCTTTCTCAGAAGTGTTGGGCTCCGCCTTAATTTTCTTCAAGTTTTGTATTCTGAAACTGATTAAACTGAAACTGGTATTGTATTTGTCCAATTGAGACAAGTGTGTAAGTTCAGCAGTATACTCTGTTATGTATTGAGCAAAGTTTTGATTTGTTGTCACAAAAGTCTGCATGATAGATATGCTTTCAGACTCAGAATTCTGAATATCATCAATTCAGTTTTGTTTATTCTCAAACAGTTCAAGAATAAGGAAACTTCCTGTTCTCAGATGATTGTTGTTATTATCACCCTGGTGCGATTCATAAAAAAAATTCTTATTATCACCCTGGTGCGATTCATAAAAAAAATTCTTATTCTCAACCAATTGCGAATAATAAAATTTCTTACTCTCTCCCACTGAGAATAAATAAGACAATTCTGAGTAAATTTCTTATTCCCAATGCCTCTTGCAGTGCTGCCAACCCTAGCCCATGAAAATGTGTATCTACAATGGAAAGAAAAAATCACTTATTTCACTAGCTTTTAAGTTTGAACTCAACAAGTTCACAAATCGTCATAAAATCACGGCAGTTACCCGAAATATAATTAAAAATCCAAAATATTTCAGTTGTCAAACTGAAAATGTGCAAGTTGTGTTTGAAAATGGTTTTGAAAACACAAAAGACCGACGAATGGTGACAAAGCCTCAAGGATTGGCACGGTTTTGAAGCGAGCATTGTCGACAAATATCTTAGCTTAGTTTCACTTTGGAACAGGAAGTGACAATAGTTCAATTCCGGTAGATGGTTACTGATGAAACAGTAATTTTAATCACTGTACCTATTGAAACCAGCTGTTAAAGTTAGGCCAAACGGCACTGCTCGAGATCATACTCAAGCGCACTGTGACTCTTCCAGGGTTAAAGTACACTAAAAAAAAGTGCATGATGTTAATTTTTGTAAATGATGTTTTTCAAATTGAATAATGCGTACGATCTTCAGCTAAATGCGTACAAGTGTATGATGAACGAAAATGCGTAAGAATATGCATTTTTTACACAATGTTGGCAGCACTGTTCTCATGGAAGTAGACAAGGAATTGAATCAATATATCACGATTTTCATTGTTTGATAGAAATTATTGGCTGTATGTTATTGTTAGGCGTGATCTGTTGATCTGACTTTTTCTTCGGATATATTGAATGCACAACAATACATTTTATTGTTCTGAACTACTCATTTTCTTTCTCATTTCAATCAGGTGCTCTTGTTCTGAAAAATACAAACTGGGAAGGCTATCCCTTTTTCAACGTGGCTTGAGGTTTTGCTGTGGAACATTATCTAAAACGTGCCATACCATGTCTGGTGATTCCTCAAAGTGCTACAATGTAGTTTTTGTCCTTGGTGGACCTGGTGCTGGTAAAGGTACTCAGTGTGAGAGGATCCAATCGGTAAATTACTAAGATTTTTTTGTCAAAATATTTTTTTTACAGTTTTTGAATTTTCATTGTACAATTAAAGAATAGAAACTAATGAAATAACAGGCTCAAAGACTATATATATGAACAGACTCATAACTTATACAGTTGAACCCCTGGACAGCGACACCCGTAAACAACGACAACTCCTTGACGTCCAGTCCCGATTTTTGTTATTATAGATTTGTAGTCATCAAAAACCCAGAATAAGGACATCCCGGGTTATGTCGTTATCCAGGGGTTCAACTGTGTTAGAAAAATAGGTCTACATACTGAAAATGAAAAAAACCAAGGTGATGAAAAAAGTAGTAAGAAGAAATGAAACTGACGCAGTTTGAAAAAAAACCCCAAAATGTTTCTATCTCCACTGGTTTTTTAGCTATTTCAATTCTTGATCAAGAGCAATAAAAAAAACAACAACCCTGTGTACGTTTTTGTTTTCAATCAACACTACACTACACTAAGTTTGACCTGATGATGATAATATATTTTCAGTGCTTACACTATTTCACTTCTCTTCAAAGTTTGGAGAATTGAATTAGAGAAAATATTGGCTGGTGGTTTTCGGGTGTGTTTGGTGGGAACTATTTCTGTTTCTTCTCTTTTGACTTTACCTCTTATTATCTTCCTTTTCCAGCACTTTCTCCAGTGCTCTCTTACTCTTATCAAGCATACACACACAGCTGTTTTGTGTCTGTTAGTTCAGTCTTGGTCCTGCATTCTTTCCTAACAGATTAGTGGTCATCTCCTATGTTTTACATTTTAGTGCCTAACCATGGGGTCACTTGCTATCTAGAAGGACTGAATTTGTTTTATACAAAGGGGGATAAAATATCCTGCGTCTCTGTGGACTAAAATGCATTATTATTGTAATAATATGTGGTTCCGTATGCCCATCTCAGGGTCCAAATACAGGCTATTATTTAAAAACCTTTTGTCTTGGTTACCCTTGGAGGCTGATACTGATCATATCATATCATATTTACAGAGCATATAGGCTGGAAGCCTTTGAAAGCCCTGGAAAAAGGGTCACATTTTGCAAATAGAAATATATTACAAATTCAAACAAAATGGAATAGATATTCTAGAAATGTTATGAAAACAGGACAAAAAGGAATGAAATTGAGAGAAGAATCTGCAGGTTCAAAACGGTTAGTCATAAACATAACGCACATTACCACCTTAATCATAACCTTAAAATTGTCCATAGAGGGTGCATTTTTAGATTTGTATTGTAAATTGTTAATTGTTTTCACTATTCTGTTGATGAGAAAATGCCAGATATGATTTTAGTAGTTGAAAGTCCCCTAAATCGATCAATAAACAAATAATATATTATCCTTATTTTTTTTTTACTAAAACGAATGGGAATTTCACCTGTCTACTGCTTCTATTTTCTAACTTTGTCCACAGACGTTTGGCTTTGTTCATCTATCTGCTGGAGAATTACTGAGGCAAGAGCGTCAGTCAAAAGGCTCTGAGTATGGGGAAATCATTGCTAGCCATATTGCTGAAGGATCCATTGTGCCTGTTAAAATAACCTGTTCTCTTCTGAAAAGGGTATGCTTGTGAACTGAAATTAATATCTATTCTACCAATTTTTTTCCCATTGAGGCACTTATTCCTCAACATGCATGGCTCTAAACTTCCAAAAAATGTATTTTTTTTAAAACTATGTTTTTCAATAACTTGAAGTACAATTTTCACACCATATTGTTCATAGCTTAAATTGAGCTACAGTTGAGCAGATTAGTGAAATATGATGTAAACGGCTACCTAATCCAAACCAAGGAGGATCTTTAGACAAATGGATTCACTAGGGATCCTGTCTTTAAATGAATTTTCATGCCAAATGGATAGATCTTTGTTAGAATTAATAGAATTTTTCAGTGACCAATAAACTCATAAAAATATTATGTTGTATGCTTCGTTTTTGTGATTCTGTCTGTTAGAAAAGATAATGTTGACATGAAAATGCTACCACTTCAACTGCTTCAACAAAACATTTTTAAAAATGCAATCACTTCAATCAATGCAGCTGGTTGCATTTTTTAATAGCCTGGTAATATTTTCTCTCTCTGTAATGTTGTTTTCACAGCCAAAAACATCAACTGCATGTTACAATGGATAATCTTTAACAAAGGTTCATCCAAAATCATTTCATTTCCTGGGTTTTTTCCTTTAAAATTTATAAGATTTAATCTGAAATTTCATGTGGCTTAATTTGAAAACAACACTTAACTTAATCAGAAAAGAATTAGAAATAAAAATCTTCAATTGTATTTTTTGGGGGTAAAAAGTGAATGCTTATGCGCAGGTTAACCTATTTTTGAAAACCCAATATCTATAAATGTCATGAATTGTAAAAAATTGAAAAGTGCACTATTTGCTAGGGTATAACAATTTATCATAATTTATGATAATTTCATAAACTTCTTGAATTTTGATGCTGAATGGTGTGGGGTTTTTTTTAGGGCATGGCACTGACTAGTGATGATTCTTGCTTTATTGAAGGAAATGGAATTTTGATATAACTGTTTTTGTCTTAAATCAAATTTTGTAACAATTTAATCTATTACAATGAATATTGTTTCAGGAAATGGAAAACAATGAAAAAAATGATTTTCTTGTTGATGGCTTTCCTCGAAATAAAGACAATTTGGATGGTTGGAATGAAGAAATGTCTGGTGTTGCCAATATCAGCAGAGTGTTGTTCTTTAACTGCCCTGATGAGGTAAATTGAAAACGTTGCATGCAAAATGCATTTCAAAAATGAAAGGTTGTAGTTAAGATAATATTTTGTGCTTATGCACATTACTTTTTTTTTTTCATTCATCACTCAATACTGTTTTAGTTTTCAATATTGAATATTTCGAACATCATTTTAAAATTATAATTAGAACTAGAATATGCAAAAGTTAGATCATTGAATGAGCGTAAAGGTAGCCAAAAGTGAGTGCAAAATGAAAATAGCCTAAAACTTAAAGACAGTGATAAGCAATGATAGTACTAAATGCTAAATATTGACTTTATATTCAAAGGCACAGTTTGAACACAGACAATGAAACCTGGTTGTATCGTAGCAGATCAGAAATGAAGACTTTATGACATTAAAAAAACATTCATAGTCTCCACCACCCACAAATTCAATTTTGAGCCCTTTGCAAAGGAGATAAGGCAACTGTGCCAAAGGATTTTTTTGTAGCTGATGTATTGGGACCTGGACAGACTGTTACTTATTGAATATCCAAACCATTTTTAAATCATGAGATGTTGTAAGGCAAGGAAAATATAGGTTTTGTGAGATGTCGTCCTCTAGCACCACAACGCATGTACACACACTGAATATGTGACCAGGGAATGGATGCAACAATACAAATAGGCACCCTTTCCAACTCAGCAGTCTTGACCTTGCCCCGTCCAATTTCATCTGTTTGGCCCTCTAAAGCACTATCTAACGAGTTAACAGCTCACAGAAGACGATGCGCTGATTGCAAAAGTAAAACTATTTCTCATAACTCATTTAGCTTGATGTAACTTTTTCAAGAAGGGGGATTTGTACTTTGGTCCAGGGGAGAAAGTTATACAATACATTGATCTCCAAAGTGATCATGTAGAAAAGTGGCCAAGGGTTCTCACTTCGAATTGTGTGACATTTGTGAAAAGCTGATTAAAATTTTCATGCATATGACAAGCCTTTTGCACTTACTTTTGGGACAGCCCTTGTAGTATTACCAAACAGATTATGTACATTTTCTTTGACTGCATTAGATAAGTTACTTTGATTTGGAGGCTGGAGACAATGACGTAATTTAATGTTTGATTAGTTACCAAAAAAGTAGTCATAAACTAAACCTATACTGCTTATTTTATGCAAAAGAAAACAAAGGCAATGAAAAGAAAACAAAGACAATTTATCCAGTAAAAATCAAAGACTCTCATTTGTCTACTGGCATTTTACCTATTTTCAGCTTCCTTATAGACAATAAATAAGTGATAATGTTTTTGTATAGGTTTTGTTAAATTAAAAACCACAAGCAGAATTCACTAGCAAGAGTATATTTACCATTGCTGAAATAGGTCAATGGCAGTTTGTTGATTGAACTGTTACTTTTTGAATGCATAGTGCAATGGTTTATTAGTTTTATGTTCTTATTATAGGTTTGCATAGAACGTTGTCTCAGCAGAGGACTTACAAGTGGAAGGACTGATGATAACAAGGAGAGTCTAAAGAAAAGGTGAAACATGTGATGCAGAGTAGACAGTACACATTCTATTGTTCTGAACATCTAGATCAAATACTTTTCATCTTATGATGTTGAAGAGAAGAGAATCTGTGGTTGTAGGATGTGTATTAATGTTTATTTCCACCACCTTCTGCCATTGTTGTGAGATACGCATTAATACTTATCTCAATTCGTAGCATGCATCGTGCAAAATACTTTTGACTGAAGTGGCTGATATTGTAAATTGTATCCCTAATTTGGATTTGATCTAGTTAATAATAGGACATGTCTTCCACATTTTTCTACTCATTTGCTAAATTTTCATTCTACAAAAAAAATGTTCATACATCATTCCAGCTTATCACTTACGACAGTATTTTTAAAAAGATATTTACAGACCTGTAAATTGCCTGACAATAGGTGGGTTACACTACAGTACCTGCATTTTACTGGCAGAAGAAATTAGCCACCAAAACTCACCAGTTTGTTTTTTTGGTACTTTTTTCTACAGCTAAGGTCAAATAAACTGACAATGTCTCGCTTAAGCACATATTATTTCCACTCTAGTCATTAGCTAAGCCGTTTGCTCTCTCTCTCTATATATTTATCACTGAGTGTGTGACATGAGGTTTCAATATTAACAGCAATGTCTTATTATTATTAGATATTGACTGAATATCAAACTGGGTCCAGAAACTCAGCAAAGGACCCTTGCACTCAGCATGAGAGTTTTAGTTTTAAAGACAGCTTGTTCTGAAATTTGTCACTGACATAAAAAAAGGCTAAGGAAATGAAGCAAATTTGAATTAAGCAGTCACTGCTTATACTTATTATTTCAAATGTGACTAATTTTCTTTGATTCCCAGTGCTTGGTCTCAACCTTATTATTATTATTAAAAAAAGGTTAACTTTTGCACAATCATTAAAAATTTTGATATAAATATTCAGTGCTTTGGAGTATGTTGGTTGAAAGTTCAAGTAGTTCGTCAGGGTGACAAAAGCTCTATGAGGCATTTGTTTGATTTATCCTAGAAAGCCTGTTGTTGCATTCTCTGGGTATGTTATAATAGTAATAGTAATAGATGGAAGATATTAATTGTAAATTGAAATGGGAATATATCTTGCTGCAATACACATAATAATGATGATAATGAAGTATATTTAATTGATCATGTATAAATTCTGTACTGAAAAAAAGAACAAGAACTCTAGACACAAGACTTTAGAACTGTGATATTTGAATTTGCACTTAAAGAAAAATGCACATAATGTCAAGTTGAAACAGTTGACATGTACATAAGTCAATGTTAACTAAGCTTTGTTGTTAACTCTCTTAAATTTCTGTTTGATATGATCCAACGTTTTTGAAAATACTAAAACATTTTTCATTTTTTCTTTTCAAATACAGGATTGTAACTTACAAAGAGTCAACATTGCCTATCATTGACTACTATAGAGAGTTGAACCTTGTCTCTGAGATAGATGCAAACAAGTCTGCAGATGAAGTAAGAAAACTCTTTTTTATTTGTTTACTCTTGTATAGTTTTTTTTTTGTATCTGAGTTTATGTATATAAAATAATACTCTTTTATAATACTAGCTTATAGTATAGGTCGAGAGGATATTTTTCCCTAACTGATTTTTATGTTTTCTATTTCTGTGTTCAATAATTTTTCTCATTTGTGAATACTGTATTGTATAAGAAAATGTCATCTGTTAGGAAATCAAGTAAAATGTAATTTAGAAATTTCTGTCTTTCCTTATTCCATAAGTAAAGACAAAATGCTGTAAATAGGTAAAGAGTTGTGAGTCGTTTTGTTTTTCTGTAATAATAAAATATTCCTCACTGCTTTTTCACTTTCAGGTGTTTGCGGATGTGAGCAAAGTTTTCAAGGAACTAGGCTGTTAATGTTTGATATATCTATTTACAATTTTAGGATAGGTGTTTTTGTTTAATTTTTTCATCTGTACACAGTTTTCAAGTTACCTGGCCATTTGATCATGAACAATTTGGAACTTTGGGTGCTTTACGTGACTTCTTAATTTGGGTTCTACTTTACTAGTAAGGGAAGAAGATAATAAATTTGTTGGTCTCTATTTTTAAAATTATATTATGCTGATTTAGATTGTTTAATGGAATACTGAGATAGTCTCAAGAAGTAAAGCTTCTGCATGAAATGTTGGTACGACATATTTTTGCTTTTCTATCTTCAAAAACAATTTTTTTACCTATTTATTGCTTACCAATTATTACAAAAAAAATGTGTTGATCATACCTTTCGAAATTAAGCTCAATAATTAAAAGTGAGAGCTTGCTTGATTTAAGCCCTTAACTTGCTAAACTTGATTTAATATCTTTTGCTACGCTAACCTCCCAGAACCTAGAGTGGTTGTAGGTTATGAATATTTTTCTGCTCGGATGGTTCTAATGTGCTGAGCAATGGAAACGGCATAGTGTGCGCAATGGCTTTTAGCAAGTTTAGAGTTAAAAGAAATGCGAAATAATTTTTGATGATATCTTAGATGTGGGTTTTTTAAAGTTCTTTTTTGTTGATTTTTTTCATTTCATCGGGTAATGTCAAATATTTAGCAAAGACAAAACCGTACCTTATTCTCCTTTTTGTTTCCATTTTGCCCGAAGGGTTTATAATATTCCAATGCATTGAGTATATCACAATATATCCTTGTTATTTCAAATCATTTTTAGGTAAGGCTTGGTGAATATGAACCTTTTCATCTTTATCAATTTCTATTAGTATTAGTATGTAATTGAGATAAACTTATGTTCCATATGTTTGATTTCCAAAAGAGATGGATTATTTATTACCTTTGCAAAAAATCTTTTAAGTCATCATGTCTATTTCCATGATCATATTCCTTCTTTTTTATACGAGTGAAAGCTTTTGCCAAAAAAAAAATTCATTACAACTTACAATAAATTTTCAAAATGATTTTCTGTTGATCTTAGCAAAAACTTTGCCACCTTTCGTTCTTTATGCTTGAATATGTACGGCAACTTTACAAGTATGAATTACCTATTGATTTTTCGATGTTTCTTCATGAATATCGTGGTAATTTTTCTTTTTGCTGATTTGTCAGGCAATCGGATAGACTAATTTGAAATTCTTGAACAAATCTGAAATTTCATACAAAAACTTCATGAAGTGAAAGATTGATGTTTATTATATAAAGCAATGAAGACCTAGGAATAATGTTATTGATGGTTGAAACTGAAAGTAAATTCCTGCAGGTAGCCCCATTGTTCAAACCCCAAATATATGCATAGATAGTTATTTGGTATATCTCGCTTGTAATTAAAACTACAGATCTTGCAAAGTTGCTGTTGACACAATGCTGAAAAGCCAAATAATACTCTAGCTTTAATAAATCAACTGTTAAGTTAAGGATGTTACGATATGTCTCGTCAATGGCATTTTATGACCATGAAGTTCAGGCTTTCCTCTATAAATTGGTTATCATTTAATTAACAGCTGCGTAATAATAATGCCTCTCGCATGTTTTTACTAACACTAACAATAGATATTAAAAGAACAAGGGTTATTAGGATTGCAAAGGGCATAATACATTGGCAGGTGAAACTTCGTGTGTGTTTGTTTAGCAAGCATATGAGCATTGTTGTTACATTTTCTTGTTTCATAAGTTGAAGTGACCATGACCAATCCGATTGTTTTATTAAATATTAACTTATAAACTCAGTGTGATAATGATAATGATAATACAGCACAGCCTTGCTCTTGTGTGTGGGTAATTATTCTACTTCTTCTTGGTTTCTTTGCTAAATTTTCGAATCCATTTACAGTGCACCTATCGCAATGTTTTGGTTTGATTTTATGATGTGTTAAAACATTTTTTTATAAAGTGAAACGACATTATGTTATCATTAAATACAGCATTGTGGGAATATACATTTCAAATAAAGAATGTTATCTCAATTTTGAACTGTCTGTCTGTTAACATAACAATTACTTGAAGATGATTGTTGCCCCCAGTGGGCTCTACTGCTGTTTTTTCTTCTTTGGGTTCAAACTATTATCTTGTTATTTCCAGTACTCAAATTTGCTTGGGCTTGACAGGCTCTACTTCTGTTTCTGCTCCTTTTTCCAACACTCTCTTAACAAGCACACACCACAGTTGTTTTATATCTAAACCCAGCCTTGGTCCTACCTGTTTCCTAACAGACTTACTTATGGTCATCCCCCATGTTTTACGTTTAGTGCCTAAATACATGGTGACTTACTATCGAGGTAGGTGCTTCTTCTGTTTCTTCTCTTTAGGCTTTACCTATTTACTATCATCTTAGTATAAACAAACAACCTTACAAAGAAGAACTGACTTTTGTACATAAAGGACGGTAGAATATCATCATTGGTCTCCTTGGATCTTAATGAATGCATTATGTTGGAGAAGTCATCATCTATTTGTGCATCTTTCTCCCCTTTGTGTCTATGACAGACAGATGATAGACTATTTTTTCATGACAAAAGTCTATCATTCCACTGTCCATCCTACACAACTAACAGAAATTGTAGTTGTAGACAGCAAAGAAAGGCGGGGGAATCAACGAGTGACCAATGATTTGTGGCTTTTTCTGTGTGCCATCTGGCAAAGGCTAAGGTCTGTTTTTAAAGTGTATGGCCCTTTGCTGGGGAAAGTGGAAAGCTGAGGCACCTTGCTAGCAACTGGGAGTGGATTGCAACTGTACCTAGTAAGGTACTGTTGTGAACAAAAATTATGCTAGGAGATGACAAGTAATTCAACCGTGCAAGTCACCAGGTTTGGCAGTGTAACAAGTATTTGTTATATGCAAGTCATAAATGTTCTCCAATAGAAGCTTGCAGTAGGCGAGACTGGCGATATAACGAGAATGAGTGTACTAGTACTTGACTATTGTACAAATGATTTGTTCCTGAAAAGAGGTTTCCTGTGTTTTAATACACCAGTACTGGATGAATCATTCCATAGTCAAAACTGGGGGTAGGTGACATGGCGGTACACGTATAAAATGATACACTCAAGACTTTTGAGGATACCAAAGCCCAGTCTTTTTGTCTGTTAGGATAAAGAATACATCATAGTGTAGGAATCTGTAGGCATTACAAATGATTGAAAATCACTCACAGAACCAACCAGTACCTTAGCTTGTATCACTGTTACATAATGGTTGTGCACTTATGCACGCCACAACACAGCAGGGTCATGGGGGCCTCCAAATATCAAACAACTATAGCATACTATGTCCACACACATGTACCAAAACTTGACTCGGTACAACATGAAGGACCTGACAGTCAGGACGATGAACATGTAGATACCTGTATTTAATCTTCATTCCTCATAAAAAAGTAAATTCAGCACATGAAATATAGCATTCGTCATATCAAAAAGATTTGATTTAGTCTTTGATTGCCATGAATTCTTTTGCCTAAAGAACAGCCATGACTTAGTACATAATAGCAATTGAATCCACATCCGTTCATTTGAAATAACCTAATCACATACAGTGGAACCCTTAGATAGCAACACACCTGAATAATGATAACCCCTGGATAAGACCTCTTGACCTCTGGTCCTGATTTTTTTGGCTATATATTATTATTAGTAATCATTGAAAACCCCTGAATCACAACATCTTTTTCTGGTCACAGGCGATGTCGTTATCCAAGGGTTCCAATGTACCTTCGCAATACAACCCCATGTTGTCAAGATCATTGTTATATATATAAAGTTCCCTTTTAAAAAAAAATTTCACAAATTTTGAAATGCATAGAATTAATATAGACTATGTACATCTTTATTTTTCTGTTAGTGTTAGAGTTAGAGTAGAGCAAGAGAGTGTAAGAGTAAGACAAGATTATAACTCCTTTTCCATTCAATAAAATGAATCAGATGTTGAAATATTTTATAGTTACCGTACAGTCTTCCTTGCTGGGGAAAAAGAAACAAGCATGGAGTGGGGGGTTAATGAAGTTGTGAAGTAAAGTTTATGTGTGAAAATAAGGAAGAATTTGAGATTGGGGAAGATTGTGTTATTTGGAACAAGGCAAACTAAAAAAAGAAATGATGAAATGATATTTTTTTAAAATTAGTGTAAGGAGAGACAGACTTTGATTAGTCTAATCTGATTCAAAATAACAAAAGAGAGAACCGATGAAGTTACAACCGTTCATACATGCACTCAGAACTCAAATCCTTGTTATACTTGTACTGCCAAAAGTGTGGAAAACATAACGTTGGTGGTGTAACTAAAGTACCATGTTTAGTGAAGATGCATAATGGTAAGGAAGGTGAGAAAAAATATGGTGTCTTTGGGTCCCAGGGAAGGCATCTAATTAACCCTTTCACAACGAGGTCTGCTTCCAACCAAAAAGAACATCCAACATCTTCAAAATGTACACATGTCCTTTTACCAGATAAATCAGATTTTAGTGAACAGACATAGACCTATACTATACCATATAGATATGTCAGTTCACTGAAATCAGATTTATCTGGTATAAATGAGAACAGGCAACTCTTGAAGATTTTTGTGTCCTTAGCAGTGAAAGTGAAAGGATTAACTTTAAATACAAAGTAGAGGGTGCAATATGTTGAGTGAGTGTTACAGAGGTAATTTGTCAGGTCATGTTTAGTGAGCTAGGCTACTGTAGCGACACAATTTTAATTTTTGCAGAATAATAATAACTACGTGAAAAAATTACCCTGCGCAAGTCATAAAATGTTCCAAGTTCCACATAAGATGGCTGCACTGTATAACAAGGTTTAAAGTGTATTTTGATATAGTTGCTGATATGTTCTACAGTCAAAAGCTGATTGAGATTGTATAACACAGAGGATAAGGTTTGAGTGTACTGTGACATTATAATAATTATATGTATTTCCAAATCTTTAAAATTTATATTGCAAAAATGGGATTGTCCACAAATGTAGACTAAAGTGAACACATACATACCTACTTAACTTAACCAACAATAATACACAATTGGGGAGATGGACAAAGTGTTTCCAAATTGTTTAGCAAACTTTTGAGGTGTTCTGTCTATCTATCTATTACTATTACTATTTCAGTGATGCAAAGAGACCAAAAAGGAGGAAAATGGCCATATTTATATAGACAAAACAAAAGAACCAAATAAGTGGTATCTAAAGATAAGAAATGGTCATCAAAAAGGAGAAATTTCAATTGGAAGAAAATTGGCATCACTACTATTTAATTTAGTGAGGTTTTGGAAGGCAGCAAGAAAATTTTCAGTTTGGTTGTTTGGCAGTTGTTTGCTAGTTAAAGTTAAGTGACTTTTTAAACACAATTTAGATCATTTCAAAATCAAAGGCGTAACAACATGCTGCCACACAGAGATAAATGTATATCTCACCAAGTCACAGTATACTGACAGCAGGCTGTCGAATAGATTGTGGCCCAAGGAAAACCACCAAGTTATATACTGCCATCTGCCAACAAATTAATAATATTAATATTACTCATCTGTGACTGTAACTGTTACATACACAACTTGCATAGTATTGCTTCTTGTTGAACCTAATTTTCTTTTTTAAGTTGGCAGTTCAACAAGAAGCATAGTATAGAGAGATCAACCCAACCCTGAATTTTTCATCCCCCAAGAAAAAAGATTAACTTCTATAACTATAAAGGCCTCAGGGGGTCTAAACACCTCAGGGAAAGCCTCGCCAGGAAAATATGTATCATGGAATATTTAGTCCTAAAAATAGTCACTCATCATGCAGAGGCTTA
>JAUEKZ010227603.1:0-21521 GCA_031471865.1 Melibe leonina
CACTCTCTCTCTCTTTCTTTTCTCTACTCACCCGCCCCTCTCTCGCTCTCAGTCACCCACATCTGTCTCTCTCTCTCTCTCTTTCTCTCTCTCTCAACCACTAATATCTCACCTTCCCTCTCTCCCCTCCTCTTTTATTTCTTTCTTACCCACCTCTCTCTCTCTGTCTCTTTCTTTTCTATCCTCACCCGCCCCCTCTCTGGCTCGCATTCACCCACCTCGCTCTCTCTCTCTCAACCACTAGTATCTCACCTTCCCTCTCTCCCCTCCTCTTTTATTTCTTTCTTACCCCCCCCCCCCTCTCTCTCTCTCTATCTATCTCTCTTTCTCTCTATCTCTATTTCAACCAGCTATTCTCCCACTCTTTGTCTCACACACCTCTCTCTCCCTCTTTTTCTTTCCCTCATCCATCTCTCTCCCTATTGATAGCTGATATTACTATCTCTCTCTATCTCTCTCTCTCTTTCTAACTCTCTGTCACCCGTGTCCCTCTCTCTCATCTCTCCCCTTCCACCCCTTAACTTGTCCCTATCAGATTGCGTCCTCGCTCCACTAACTAACAAACCCTCCACACCCAAGTAACTACTTAGACAGCTCTAAGGAAAAGTCATAACATACAGCTATATAATGGTAATAGCTAACTTAGCCTTCCCCTTATGCGGAATCACGACACTTCTTTTATTGATGAATTCCGGCGTCTTGGTAGATATAGCTTTCACTCGTCAAGCGTATTGAGAAAATAATGAAAAAAACATTTTCGTGACCCCCCTTGGAGAATTTTTTTCCTTCTTTTTTTTTGTGGGTCAATCGCCCTGTGTTCGATTGCGAATCGGGTGGCAGTCATTCAACTTACTTTGGTGACCCCCTTTCCAGTGCGATTTGGATTTCATTAATGCCTAACCCTTTCGCAGCGATGTATAATTGAAATACAGCTTAAAATATGTAAGATTTTGAAAAAGGAAGTGTTTTTGTACCAGATAAATCAGATTTCAGTTGAAATTCAGGCTTTTGGCGTATGTCAGTTCACTGAAATCTGATTTATCTGGTATAAGAACAGGCAAATCTTGAAGATTTTGGCGTCCTTAGCATTGAAAGAGTTAAAAGAGAGACTTGCTGTTGCTGTTGTTATGTTGTTTTTGTTTTTAAGGGGGGGGGGGGGGGTTTGCGGCGCTTTGAACAATCAAGGTTATAGAGTATATATTGAAATTCTGAAATTCAGTGAAATTCAAGCTTTTGGCATACGTCAGTTCATTGAAATCTCATTTATCTGGTATAAGAATAGATACATTTTCAAGATTTTGCATATTCAGTTGGGTTGAACTCAGACCTCGCTGTGAAAGGGTTAAGAGATCTGTGTTTGATAATATGACCAACATTGTGCGATTTGGTTTTATTTTGTATAAGTCGTTAATCAGATAACAACCAACCAACGAGAAATGTGTATAGAGAGGAAAGTGGAGAGCGGAGCGGATAGAGCTGGGACCAGCGACCAGTCGTCAGTCAAACACAAGAGCTTGTGTACGCCCTTGCAAGAACAATGCTGAGACAATACTACAATGGCAGCACAAGAACCCACGACGAGTTCACAAGACCTTTTAATTCTGGGGACTACGCGGTGAGAGAACAATGAAGGAATGTCCGGCCCTTGGTACATTTATGTGGTCGGTGGTTGAAGCTGTTGTAGTTGTTGAAGCCAAACGACGCTGCAATTGTTGTAGTTGTTGGAGTGCTTTCAGTGCCGTGTGGTTACACTGGTAAGTAACATTGTCTGAATGCCATTTGGTACTTGGCATTTGTGATTAAGAGTGGACAGAACATAAAGTGCTACTGCTAGACTGCTATACTGCTGTTCAGCAAGAAAGGGCAGACGGAAGTGCCGGATAAAGAATACCAAGTGGTGTACGTACATACTACAGGAATCAGTAGTGTGCACACACTAGAAAGTACAAAGACTGGCAATCCGGTACTCTGTGCTGGTGGTGGCTAGGCGATGGGTGCTGCCGTAGCATTATTGTCCCACGTTGGAACCCTCACTTGGACACGTTTATAATTTTCCTATTTTTCAGCTTTCTGTGGTTCTGTCTGGTACATGTACTGTATATTATTCAATATCTGACTTAATGTACATGCGAGTTTGTAAAGGATGGTTGAAACAAAAAAGTGAACAAAGGACCCCCATTCCCCACCGCAGACTTTGCTATCCTTAAATTAGGGGAAGCACAGAGCTTAACCACACCACAAGACAATAATGAGTCGGTAGACATTCACCCCGCGACTACTATCACCTAGACTATATACCACATCACATAGGGACAGACCAAGTCAGTCAGTTCATTGGAAGAAGAAGAAGAACAAGAACAAGAAAAAGAAGAAGAAGAAAAGTAGTTTTTTTAAAGTTAGTGGAGGCTTATATAGCGCTGATATCCACAAATTGTGCTAATTGAGCTTCACACTTTTTACTTTCCCCGGCCAACAGCAAACATTGAAAACATAGGACAAGACAAGCCCCTGTTGGGCGTGTTACAATTTGTTTGCGGGACACTGCTGTATGGAGGGCCAGGTACCCGTTTTACTGCTGGGACGACAATGGGGTTTTCTGGTCCCGGAAAAAATCCGCCTCTGAAGGGGATTGGACCCAGGACCTTCAGCACAACAGTCTGATGCTCTACCAACTGAGCTATTGCGCCCCCAAAGAAGAAGAAGAAGAATTTTATGGGAGGAAGGCACCGCCAAAAACCAATTCAAAGGTGTATTATTGCCAAACCTTGCGTCACAAGCGACAACACATTACAGGCTTCTGATTCCTGCACGTTCACACGTTCATGTTGTCCTTCCCACCCGGCGATCGAAGCAGTCGCATGGTAGCAGGCGGGCAGTTCTCTGGTTCAAGTACCTGAACTGTTGGTGTAATCCAATGCACCTTGCAAGGCAGGACAGGTGAGACAAGGTTTACACATGGCTGAAACTTCAAGTAGGACCCTTCCCTGGTTTCTAAACCCCCTACATAGACAAGGTGTCGTGGAAAGGGGAGATGAGAGAAGGAAGAAAAAAGGAATGAAAGAAATAAAGAAAGAAAGAGAGAAGGCAATATGAAAGTAATAAAGAGAAGCAAGAAAGAAAGAAAGAAGGAAGGAAGAAAGGGGAATCCTGAAAACAACAGACAGGACAGAACCCTTATTAACCCTTCTACATCTTATACCACCTGAAATTCAGGCTTTTGGCATATTGTTTGAGTTCACTGAAATCTAAATTATCTGATATAAGAACAGGCAAGTCTTGAATATTTTGATGTCCATAGCATTGAAAGTCGAGTTAGTTTCTTTTCTTGTCCTCGTGTCCCAGTCAGTCATGACGGTCCGGGAAACTTTTTCGTGAGTATCGGGATTATTCTCACTGATCCAGAGGGAGAACACAGACACAAATTTTTAAAAAGCGCAATTCTATGATACATGGTCACTTTCCCCAGCCTACAGCAAACATTAAAACACATAGTACAAAGCAAGCGCATGTTAGCCATGTTACAATCTATTAATGGGAAAAGGACACTGCTGATGCATGGCGGGCCAGGTACCCATTTTCGGTTTGCCAGCCTCAGAAAAAAAGATCACCAACCAGGGGGATCGAACCTGGGACCTTCAGTGCAACACTTCGACGATCTACCAATTAACCTAACGCGACCTCGGTAAGCCATCTTGAGAACCTAGAGATTTCTGAAACGAAAACCAAGATTAGCTCAGAGAGTGACCACACCAATATGACATGAACAAAACATGCACCGTGCCCGCTTATTATCGAACACAGAGCAGTAGGGGATAAAAAGGCCACAGGGGAAAGCTGCTTCACATGGTACGCAATAGCGAAGAGTCAGATAATTGCAGAGTTGCGGGCAAGACATGCTGTAATGAGCGACCAGCAGCTTGGCCTTGAAACCTGGACTGCCAACTGGCACTCTCCATATTAATTTCAACCATTCTCTCCCCCGTCCCCTCCCCCCCCCCCCCCTCTCTCTCTCTCTCTCATTTTCTCTTTCCCTCTTCCTTTCACTGTCTCTCTCTCTCTCTCTCTCTCTCTCTCTCTCTCTCTCCCTCTGTGTCTCCGACCAACACAATAACACACACACACACACACACACACACGCGCACGTAAATACACGGACTGCGGGGGACCATGCACAAATAAAAGTCAATCACTTTCCAACACAGATTGAATTGAATCCTATCATTCCGTTTCTTCTTTGGCAGCTCAGCCCACATCTAATCGCAAATTGACTTTGCCATGCCCCCGTCATCGTGTCGCCATTATACAGTCTGTTTTCTTTGTGTGTGGGGTCGGGGGGGGGGGGGGGAAGGTTGTGTCACACGGCTGCCCGAAAACTAACCAATCTATTACATTACATACTGCGTTCCAATGCACGACCTTGACACGACCGACCGATCAAGACAACAGGGTCACGAGGGGTCGATACCTACTAGCTCACTGTGGCCATGGGGCGGAAATTGGAAACCACTTCTTAACCCTTTTACAGCCGACTGACTTACACCAAACCGAACAAAAAATATACAAATTTTTAATATTCACCAGCCTTTTACTTTTACAAGATAAATCAGATTTCGGCGAAATGACATATGCGAAACGCCTGATGAAATCTTTCTCATCTGTAATAAAAACAAACAAATCTTGAATATTTGTTCACGTATCTAGTTCGTATATTTGATAAGAAATGGACTTAGAATTGAAAGGGTTAAAGTAAAGAGAACAAGAAGTCTATAACTATAATGTATGTGCCAAGTGCATAAAATTTGAGTTTGATCGCCTAAGTCATAAATTCTCTGGCAACTTGGCCTGACGTTTATATTTGGACATTTCGGACATTTGCTGCCGAGGACTACGCTTCCGGCGTCCTCTATTATCTCATCAAACGACACTCTTAACGTATGATATTATTGCGAATCTCTAGCCCAGAGTGCAGAAACTGTAATCTGAGTAGGCTATAAAACTATAACAATACCTATCCGGTTTCAAAATAGATTCCTCGTCCTGAGTCTCCAGGTCCTCTTCTTATGGATAGATACTTTTAAAGGCACTGAACCTTTGCTAATACAGCAGTATGTATCCCAGTCTTCAAGATGTTATTGTTCTTATACCAGATAAATTAAATTAGTCTCAAAGTGAAATTCAGGCTTTTGGCATATATATGTCATTTCACTTAGATATGAGTTATCTGGTATAAGATCATGTACATTTTGAAGATTTTGCATATTTTAGCAATTCAGATAGAATCAGACCCCGATGTGAAGGAGTTACTGGGTCATATCAAAGGCGGGGCTCTCTTTAGACAAATAATTTAGGTGCTGCCACACAGAAAAGACGAAGGATGCACTCGAATATCTCACAGTGTCACAGTATACCTGGCCAACCATTCTTAGCAATGTTTGTTTGTTTGTTTATTGAGGTTTTAGGGCGCTTAGCAATGCTCTCATAACACCGAGCACCTGGTGGGACATCTGCTAAAATGCTGATATTTTTAACCGTTTTACAGCGAGGTCTGATTCTAACCCTGCTGAAATGTGCAATTTTTTTAAAATGCACGTGTTCTTATACCAGATAAATGAGATAACAGTGAACTGACATATGCCAAAAGCCTGAAATGCATATATGTCAGTTCACTGACATCTGATTTATCTGGTAGAAGAACAGGCAAGTCTTGAAGATGTTTGGTGTCCTTAGCATTGAAAGGGTTAATGTCTTAGTCGTAGGCATTACGCGGTATTGGTTTGAACCATTGGCCAAACTGTTCCACAGCGGGCGCTCTACCGTTTGAGCCAAGGGGCTGGTAGGAACATAGTCTGTAAAGGACAGTATACCAAACAAGCTGGAACAAAACTGCCCTGTTTGGTTAACGCAATGTCAATTTCCACAGCAGGGGCAAAGGTGAAAGGTGAAAGGTGAAAGATCACATGTATTGACTTCAACAACAGAGCTACGCAGTGAAATCGGACGACTGAAAACTGAAAGGTGATAGGTTTCAAACATGTTGTAGGTCATAGCCAAGGTGGAGCTATCAAAACAAGTAGACATATTGCCATCATAAACAGGGAATATCTCGCCCCCACGCAGCACATTGAAGCCGTTGCAGCTCTAACCAGGGTTCCAATGCTGCTCTGCAGACTTTTCTATTTTTCCACTTTTATACATAAATATAGGATGGGCAACCAATAAAGACAGGAGCAATTGAGACTTTTTAAAGTTGTCTGAGCAAAGAGATGAGTGGCGTGCCATTATCACCTATGTCTGCTCTAGACCCGATACTTGAAGAGAGAGAGAGAGAGAGAGAGAGAGAGAGAGAGAGAGAGAGAGAGAGAGATACATAAAAACATTTGTTCTTTCTTTCGCTTTGTCTCGTATCTGCACTGCGCTTTATTTCTTGTGATTTCAAGTGCTTGCTCCAAACCTGTTATACTGACTTGAAGTGTTTGTGGGGTAATTAAATCGTAACTTTGTGTTGAGGACAATTACGTAACGTCAAGTAAGTAGATCGTTAAAGTTATAGTGGTTGACGGTGGTGGAGGCTGTACGTTAAATTAATGGTAGGTAGACCCTATCAGTGTTGGTGGTAGGAATAATGGTGGGGTGGTTTTGATGATGGTAGAGGTGCAGTAGGGTGGTTACAACAATAGTGTTTGTGTTGTAGCCACGTTGCTGGTTTGATGAAGGCGGTGGTGCTACGGATCAACAATCCCATTTCTCTCTCTCTCTCTCGCTCTCTCTCTCTCTCTCTCTCTCTCTCTCTCTCTCACACACACACACACACACACACTGAAATGCAGACACACATAACATGTTATTATGTACTGCATTATCATCAACATGAACACATGCAAGCACACACACACACAAACACCTACCAACACACTTATACTACCATGCATACACACAATATAAACATGAACAAACAAACACACACACACACACACACACAGAGAGAGAGACACATATATTACATATTCCCACACTTACACACGACTTGAAGACTTGATAAGTCGAAAGGGCCATAAAAGGGAAAGACCATAAAACTCCAAAAGGGCCTAAATGTCACAATAAAAGGGGCAGAACTCTTAACCTCTTTCCTGTCCCCTCTTCACCTCGACACTAGAACATGCATGGTATATACAGACACCGCCTACAACCCCACCCCCCCCCCCCCCCACACACACACACACTCTTCCCCCACCTTCCTGTTGGAAGCCCACTGCCAGGTACAGTAAAACACTGATATAAGGAACTGCTCCGGGCAAGTAATAAAAAGTTCGTCATGCCCACAGTTCATTATAACTTGTCTAATGTTATAATATATTGAAATAATAAGAAGCAAAAAAATAAATTGGGGTACATAACCTATGTATTCAAATAAATTCGTTATCAGAATGTTTCCTATAATATGCATACTCTACTGTACTAGAATCTGTCCTTTTTCTCCCTCTTTCAATAACATAATTACTGAGTCAGCTGGGTCAAGTAAATCAATGACCAGGTAAATTTTGTAGTTCTTAAAAACATAACAGGACAGTTATTTAAAAAAAAGTTAATGTCTAATAATTTCAAGAATAAGAAGAAACGCCTTTTTTGGCAGCTGGTTTTGGGGGTAGTTCAAGGTTCCTTCATTAGATAAGAGGTCGGTAATGAAGGAGACCTCATCATACCATATAGAGCCTGATGATCTTAACCCTTTCATCGCAGGGTCTGATTCTAACCGAACTAAAACATGCAAAAATTTCAAGATTTGCCTATCAGTTGAATGAAATTGGATTTATCTGGAATAAAAATAGACAGATCTTTAAGATTTTGCTATTTAGTTTGGTTAGAACTAGCCTGAGCATTGTAAGGGTTTACAATAGTCAAAAATTCATTTTCCCACAGAGAATCAGAAGTAATTGAGAGCATAGGCCTACTCAGAGACTAGAAGCGCTAAATAAAGAACCCAAAATGCATTTGTTATCATCTAGTGAATAAATGATTGGGGTAATTTAATTACAACCAGAAATATATCATGACAGTGTCAACCTTATTATAAAATCATTGATATCAGTGTCAATGAGAATCAGAACTACAAGGATGAGGGATGCATAGCATGCTACATACTTCAACATGACAAATGGAACTGTTTCCAATGCACCAAGGTGAAAATGTAAGGAAAATAACCAGGGCTCAGAGGGCTGGGGGTCTGTTAGGATGACAGTAGTCTGTAAATTATTAAATCAGGGTGCCATTTCTCTGCAGTGTGGTATCACTATAATATACTGTTTGAAAATAATGCAGACAGAGAGGAATGGCGTCGAATTTTGGTGAGGTCTGCCAAAAAGTAACCCCCACCCCCTCCCCCCTCTCTGACTATCAGCAGATCATGGGACTGAGTGAGAGAGAGTGAATTGTCATAAAGTACAGATTTCACTAAAAATATAAATGATTGTAACCACTCGAAATATTGTGCAATGGGGTGAATATCAAGACAACAACATATAGATAGGTACTCACACGACCAGCGGCACAGGCACAGGTTTACGGACATAGTTACTGGCCATCATTTTTCTGTCGTGGTGATGGAATCCAGGCCATACATTTATTCCTTATCGTCAGGCAGAGTGTACACAACACAGTCCTTTACAAAACAGCTCACGATTATTTGTGAACTATTTAGCTAGTCGTAGTCTTAGTAAAAATTCAAGCAGTGAATTGAGAGGAATATGGAGACGTGACAACCATAAGCCACTAGGTACTAGTCTTAGTAACAAATAATAATGTCTGAATATAAACAACTGGATAATAGGCTAAAGAATACAAAATATCAACTCTTTATCCTTATTGTCAAATGATGATAGAAATAGAAATCAAACAATCCATCATAGAATTCACCACGTATGAAATTTTACACTGTCTTTTACAAGCCACATTGGTGATCAAAATAGTTGCTCTGTTGGATTAGAAGCACTGCAATTCAAGAATGCCTTCACAGCTTCTCTCATCTGGGAAAGAGAAAAAATTTGTTTTTTAATGTTACCTTCTTTATTATCAATTACCCCCTATGGGTGTATCATGCATACTATTAATTTGAGGTAGGTTTTAGGATAAAGGAAAAAACCCTGGTTTCCTCTACAACTATGTTTAAGAAAATTGTTCATAATCTAATGACATGAATTAAATTTTAAAAAATTAAATAAAGAGATATCAGTAAAAAGTCATTAAAAAAAATCATTTTTGTAATGTGCATCCTTGAGTGTGTTGTGCGTATTTTTAACATTTCAATTATAAAGCGCCCCTGAGCACTTTTCAAATGGAAGGCGACAGTGATATACAACTCTAGTGAAGTTTTCAGCTTGTACCTGTAGTCAGGCCTTCCAAAGGCAATTTTCTTGATTTTACTAGTGTCACCACCTTAAAAAGATTTGTGATAATCGTAATGACCACTTTCCTCATCATAAAAGTCAAAATCTTATATTCTTTATAATCTACCTATCAACTTTATTTTTTTCCTATTGATACTTGATATTGCTTTTTGAGTTGAGATATGAAAAGTAGACGTAAAATTTTGAGTGAGGTGATTTCGGTACTTTGAATGGAAGAGCGTCCACCTCAGAAATAGTAAGTCAGGGGTTGGAATCCTAAAAGAGTCTTATTTTCTACCAAATCTGGTAGCTGGAGTTCCAGATACCATATTATCCTCATCGAGCACACGATTCCTGATAAGCACCCCTTACTAGTCTGAGATAAATATACAACCCAAGGGAACGAAAACTAACCACAAGTATATTTTCTAAGCACAGGGTGCATTCATCAGAAATTATACAATACTCACCATATCATTATTAAAAATGGAAGGAAGTTTGTTACATGTACTGCGTTCCGTTGCTCAGATAGAGAGAGAGAGAGAGAGAGAAAAGCATGTAGTAAAAGACAAGCATTGCTACCATGCAATGATACACACATGTTGCATGTGCAGAAATAGACTAGCTAGCTAGCTGACATATAATATTTAATCAAAGATAGTCCCACTCCTTTCTTACTCTTCCACTGCTCACCCTAGACTGTTGTCTTATCACAAGAACACGAATACTCGTAACTTTAGAGGACAAGACAGAAACGCTTAACATTGTTATATTCCCAGGTGTGACCACGTCCTCTTTTTCTGTCATCTTGAAAACCCCGGAGGATGGGGAGGAGAGGGGTGATGATTCATTATTATCATGTCCCACCTTGGGTACAACCGAACCATGTGCACAAGCTAGAACCACATGGTAAGAATAGCATTTTCGTCTAGCCATTCCCAAAGGGGGAGGGGGAACAAACAGTTTCATCATTGCACACAAGGGTAGGGGAAAGGGTACAAGACACTATAATAATTTTGACCCAGGAGTCGGTGGAGGGCAGTATAATACGTGTTCACACCTGGGGTGGATGAAAATATTTTCATGTTCACACCTCGAGTAGGAATAACGGTAGCCTATATAGATATGAAAACATGACAGCTCTCCTGTATTTATACAAATTACGAAAACAAATATGCAGTTGAATGGGAATTAATTATCACTTTTATGCGTATCTGTATCCAATAGATGTTAGAAATTAAGAGTCTAAGATCACTAAGTCTCTGAGTTCCTGGAGAGACACTTGTCCTTATCTAATCTTAGACCATCTCTAGACCAACATAAGTCTTCATAAGATGTTATCTGAATGCATGAGAAGTTAATTTTCTTTAAATAACAGCATAATCAAATTATTCAAAACCATTATGCTTAAACAGTTTCTTATCTATATCTTTCAATCCTCATCGCTTATCTCTTTCTAGAGTGTGATTTTCAACAACCCATCCCCACAACAACTTCAACACACTCTCACTCACTTTTCAGTCACTCGACAAAAGTCTTCGGTATAAATTAACGAACTAGGTATGCATTACCTGGATCATAATTTTTAGCCATTTTCTCCTCTGTATAAATTTTCCTTATGGTAAATTATTTTAGGGGGTTTGTAAACTTAATAATCTTCAGTCATCACAAACACAGTGCCATTCATTTAGAGAATGTGTGTAGCAGAGAGGAAGAAAAACAATAATGGAGGGGAAAACAGCCATCTGAGCATGCGCGTTACAGCCATTATCGCTTACATCCTACCGAAACCCAAGCTATCGCGTAGCAACAGAGGCGATTGTTTAACATTGTAAGCGATATCATCTCGCGCTCAACCTCGAGTGCGTGAGTCCTTGTAAACCTGATGCTTGTTGTGATTGAAAAAAAAAGGACAAGAAATGTTAATAATGAACGATCAATCTTTCTACGGCCACTAGACTAATAGGAATAAGATTAGAGAACGACATTAGAAATGAGAGAGCAAGAGAGAGAGAGAGAGAGAGAGGATAAGAATGAGGGAGGGAGACAGAGACACACACAAACACAGAGAGCTAGATAGAGAGAGAGAGAGAGAGAGATAGATAGATAGACAGGAGCAGGGAGGGGAGAGGGAAGATGGAGGGGAGTAATGAGGAGGTGGGAAGAGAATGAATGAGAGAAGAGACACGTCGGTTTCGGTTCTAGACCTTCATCACAGCACACTAACAGAACAAAACAATTGAAGAAAAAATTAAGATTAAAAACCCATATTGTAAATATAGAAAGTTCGCCTACGCAGACGAATAACAATGATATTTAAAATGTCAATCTGTGGTTTGGGCTACCTATTGTAACAGCAATAATGATTGTAAACGGTCTCATCATTTGCTCCACCGTAAGTTCACATTAAAAAAAAAAAGAAGTTACATTTTTCGGAGGCATCCGATCAGGTATCTAGACTACAATACATCGACTCTATTCACTGCAGTCTCCCCCCCCCCCCTTTCTCTCTCTCTCTCCCTATCTCTCCTATATTTTCTCTCTCTCATTCTCTCCCTCTCTCTTTCTTTCTCTCTCTCTCTCTCCTCTCCCCTCTCTCCTTTCTCTCTCTCCTCTCTCTCTCCGCTACCTCTCTCTTTCCACACTCTCTCTCTCTCTCGCTCTCTCTCTCTCTCTCTCTCTCTCCCTCCCCCTCTCCTTTCTCTCTCCTCTCTCTCTTTCCGCTAACTCTTTCTTTCCACACTCTTTCTCTCCCTCTCGCTCTCTCGCTCTCTCTCCCTCTCGCGCGCGCTCTCTCTCTCTCTCTCTTTCTCTCTCTCTCTCTCTCTCTCTCGCTTCTTTTGGTCTATCAAAAGTGGGAAACTTCCTTTACCCAGCCAATTAGTACAATTGTGCTACCTTTAATAAATGTCCGATACGACACAAACAACCATTGCGCTGTAGTTTATGTTTCTAATTTTTTGTTGTTGATTGTTTCCGTTTTCACTCTTGTTGTAGTTTTCTAAAGAATATCATGACATTTCCTGTTCATTTTGCTTTCTTGTGACCTGGACCTGGAACTTCTTTCAGTCAATCCTAGGTTTAGATCAATTTACACAGTGGTTATTTCAAGTTACAGTGTTAGAGGACAAACGAGTTTAATGAACGTTGTCAATGACGGGCCAGACGATTTCTTTTTTCTTTTCTTTTTTTTTTTTCGGTAGGCCCTAATGTTACTCATACGACTTTATCCTGCTATCTAAAAAAAGATATTGATGTATCTAGTTAATAATTTTATCAGAAATAACCGTAGCATTGAAAGGGTTAGCAAATTGAAAACAACACACAGTTTAGGCCAAAAGACGGAGCGTTCCAGTCAGACAAGTTAATCTGCTAGCTACCACATCAAGACAAACACAGAGAGCACACTCCACTGTCTCAGCAAGTCATAGTATACTGATACCAGGCCAACCAGTCATAGCACTGTTCCCATTATGCAGATGGCGTGGCGGGAATGATAGTAAGATGCCGATTTTAACGTCTTAGTCTTAGGCATGACGCGACCAGGATTCGAACCATCGACCTACCGATTCCGAGGCGGACTGGACTCTCAACCACAGAGATACGAATTTGGTATGGCAGTTTTTGTACACAAAGAGTGCTAAGAAGATCGTGTATTTTTTATGACCTAGATTTGAATAATTATGGGGGAAATGTCTTTGCATGTTGTACACATTTTTTTTGTTTCACGCAGTCTCTAAATTTATGGTATATATAGATGCTGACCACTGATATCATTGACACTAAAGTCCCAACAGGTCCCATGTGGTTTTAAGCAGCGTCTGGTCAGGCTGAATAATATGTATCTACACCCTATTCTTAGGACGCTCCATTGACGTCCGCGCTATCCTTCTAAATACGTCCTCTACAGAAGACTTCTAGAGGGAGATATTTGGACGGATCTCACCCAGCAGGGTAACATTTCTAAGTGCCTGGCTCCTCCTCTTCATTCTCCTTCTCTTCCTCCTTTTCATCTGTAGTAAGATGCTACTAACGGTTATAGATATGTAGGTAGATGTATCGGTTGTTCGTTGGCATTGCAGTTCCAGAGGACAATCCTCGATGCGCCAATTCCCCTGCCTAGGGATGTGAGTGAGCAGTGATGATGTAATCTAAAAACCTAAACAAAATCACATGTAGGACTGTCTATGTCATTGTCAATGTCATTGTCAGTGAAAAAAAAACCCCAACAAAAACAGTCGAAGATAGATGATGGCTTTCGATATCGGCCAACGTCGAGTGCATTACAGTATGACAATCATTAAGTGTGAGATCACAGTGATAGTAGTGATAGTGATAGAAGTTGCATGAGAATTTGATTGAATTTTTCATTCACCTTAAGCCGGAGGGACCTGATCTCTTTTGCAGCCCAAGTAGTTTTGTAATAGCTTTTGTTATCATTTTTCTTTGTTGTTGTTGTTGTTATTGTTGTTGTTTTATACGTTTGATCTTTTTATGACGGCTACTCAAGAGGTGGTTATCTTCTTTGCTCACGAAATGTCACCTGTGAGTATGCAGCTACTCACACTGGGTTGGGTATTGCCGCGGGGTAACTGCACCCATACGCACCGAAAGGAAAGAGGCGTGCATTTGACAATTGTCACCGATAACGTCAGCAAGATGGCAATCGCTGTTATTTTTGTTGCCTTTTCACGTATTACGTGCCAAGAGCCGTCTATCATACTCATGATTATCACGGAAGCACGCAATCCTTAAGCTCTCACCCTGGGTCTATAACTATAACTACATTCCGTATATTATCTAGATATTCAGGTACTACGGCTTTAAAATAACTGAATGGGATCGAGGTTTTAACCTACGTACTGTACTTTAAAGATCAGATTTGGTTCTCAACAACTCCCATTTCTGGATCACAAATAAGACTTGGTTTCAGAATTATAGCGCCCCATCCCCTGTATTTGTTTGTTTATTGAGAGTTGTAGGGCGCTTTCAATTGCTAAGGTCATATTTATCAGGCTAGTCAAAGACAAAAGAACAACTAGATTTGGACCCTGCCAGAGACGTGTCACAGAAAGACAAGCATATTCTACCATCCTTTATGTACAAAAGTGCCCAGTCCTTTTAGATAGCGAGTGACCCTGTAGCTGGGTACTACAACGCAAAACATAGGGGATGACCATCAGTCTGTAGAGTTCCTCTACTCGCTCTAAAATGGAGGATACCATTGGATCCAAGAAAGATCATCAGTTATGTTTCTTATTTTCACTCAGTCTATGAAATAATTCATCGTCCATGTTTCTCTGTCTCACCAAGGACGAGGTATACGTGTTAGACTGTACGAGTATTGTAGATTTTAGCACAAAACAGTAATGAAACACAATGCTATTGTTGTATTTGTGATGTATCAACATTTAATGCAGCGTCTACTCCACGTAATTCATAATAATAATATCAATAATGATACAGTATACATTAGAAACCATACCATACCATTCAATGATAGAGAGAATCGGCGTACACGGTAGGTCTAACCGGGCACTTAGACTCATATCATTGTCACTTTAACCCTTTCATAGCCGGGAATGATTCTAACCGAACTGATATATGTGCAAAATCTTCAAAATATACGTGTTCTTATAATATCAGATTAATCAGATTTCAGTGAACGGACATAATATCATTATGCCCAAAGCATGAAATTCAGGCTTTTGGCATAATATGTCAGTCCATTGAAATTTGATTTATCTTGTATAAGAAGTTCTAAATTTAGCTCATTTTAGGCTCCCCTTGAATATTTTGACCGCTCAAAAAATTCAAAAAACAGTTCACGCCGTACCGAGATCGTGCCACATTAAGAACATTGTCTCGGACTAAGCTTTGGTCCCGCGTCATGACACCGGCAATTAGAGAGAGTCTACATGCCCCGTTAGACATATTATGTACCACAAAAACACACCGTCATTGATAAGCCTATGCATGAAATCAAATTTTTTTCTTCTACATTGATCAAATTTTGATAAATGTTGTCATTTTGTTCTGTTGTATTTTTTTTCTCCATTTTTAAAGCAGATGGAATTTGGTCAGCAAAGACAATAATATTATTATACAAACATCAAATTATCAAAAACATGGATTCCGTCGGACACTAAAATTCATCTATAAAATTTGAAGGATACACCGATTACATAATATAATAATATATAAACATACAAAATATGAAAAAAATTGAACAAAATGATATTAGTAAATTAAGTCATAAATGTCTTAGGACTTTACTCAAAGTTTGAATAAATAACTTAATTACATTATTAAAATGTGAATTATATTGTAGATTGAAAGAATAAAATACATCATGTGACAAAAGTCACATTACCACTAAGCTTGATCTTGATGCCCCTTTGAAGTCGTAGGATGAGTGTTAGTGTAGGTAGACAAAAGTAAAGATAATAATAATGGTGATAAAAATTAATTGTAAAAATGATAACCAAATAATAACCCTAGAGATAATATTATTAATAATAATAATATCAATAATACTAATAATAATAATATTGATATTGACAGTAATATAGTAAAGAATAAAAATAATGATAACAAGAATAATAATAACCAAAAATTATCGCAAAAATTATTATTATCATTCTAATATCAGTGTCATTAGTAATAACCTGGACCATTTTAGCCTGTAAATGTGACATATACATGGATGAATGATACATCTATCATCATGAATGTTCATCTCGGCTGCTCATGACTGTACAAATAAAAGTAAATAATGACTGATGACACAAGTGGACCTTAAAGTGTGACATGGGAGCGCAATAGCTCAGTTGGTAGAGTATCAGACTGCTGTGCTGAAAGTCCCAGGTTCAATCCCCTTCAGAGTTGGAATTTTTTTTCCGGGACCCGAAAACCCCACTGACGACCCAGCAGTAAAATGGCTACCTGCCCCTCAATACAGCAGTGTCTTTGTCCCGCAAACAAATTGTAACACGCCTAACAGGTGCTTGTCTTGTCCTATGTGTTTCAATGTTTGCTGATGGCCGGGGAAAGTAAAAAGTGTAAAGCGTGATGAGCCCTCATGGATATCAGGGCTATATAAGCCTCCACTTTAAATGGTAGGCAGTGTCTATGTATATATATATATATGACTATCTATCTAGTATAAAAAGTTTAACACATGTAAAATATGAGCAAGCATGATTGTATTCTAAGCCGCAAGCACATTTATCAAACAATAAATGGCTTGGGTCTTGATTCAAAAGTGTGGCAAAAATGATTTGATATTTTTTTAAAGTGTAGCCAGAGTCACAGTGTGGTAAATAATGGACCTTAGATATTGAAAAGTAAAGGAGATTCACTCTCAATAAATGAGAGTTGGGTATCATGTTCCTGCAGTCCTGGTTGTTTTAGTATCAAGTTGAAAAAGTTAAAAGTGTAATCATATACAGCGCTAGTCGTGCACCTTTATACATAATAGTAATCATATAGACGCTATTGAACTAAATTGACGAGAAATATTTTATGAACTGATTTTACAATGAAAAGCACATTTTTTATTTCTATAAAACAGGAATAATAATAAAAGCAAAAGTAAAGATCATCATTTACGATAAAAACTTAATGAAAATAATTTTTCTTTTGTTTTGTTTCCCTCTGCATAAAACATTCTCATGCGATGTCAAGGCCAAGCTCTATGTCTGGTTATATATGGAGCAATGGGACATGTGATCCATCCCCGCATCCATACAAAATCAATCACAGGGCCAGGAGAGAAATTTTCAATCAAGAAAAAATAAGTAGGTGATCAGTCCACTGCTATTGATTCTTTATAAGCAAGACATATTTTATCTTACTTTTTAAAATTGGCCATATATCATTGTCTTTTTTTGTTTCCATTAGAATTCAGTGAGAAGTTGTTAACTTAAAGGCGTTAGATAATAATCAAAACGATGGTAATTGCTTATTGATAATGATAATATAAAAAAATCGATAATAATCATCATCATAATAATAAAATAAAGTTCAAAATAACATTAATTGGAAAAGCTTTAATTGACAATACATATAACTATTATGATTAAAACATCGCAAAGCACCATAGAATCAATAATTTCCACAATGCTTGGACCGATAGGGAGACCACACATTTGATATGATTAATAATGTATTGAATGATAAAAAGAACACAATATTATGGAAAACCTCACAGTCAGAGTAAATCACCTTAGTTGTTACATGAAAGAGATGAAAGCACAACATGATGTTTATGGAAATGGCCAGGCAGTAGATAAAAAAAATAATGATCACCATAATATTTGCAATATTGTAATTATTTGTACAAGTGACCATATATATACACATGTAGTACGCTTAGCCTAAACCCATATTTCCACTTATTTGTACACACCAATCAAAAGCTAAACTTTGAGGTTTCATTCATTAAGCAACATGGGGATTCATTTGTATAATTGAGGAAATGTTTTAATTGGATTAATGGAGAAGGTTTTCTTTTAAAAAATTTGTAGTGAATTAGAATGTTTTTTAGGTCTAACCTTTTACCTGTGTATTTTATATGTGTACGGATAGGTGAAAAAAAAGGTTTCAGGCTATTTCTCCACGACTGCCTGGAAAGAGATTGCAAGGGATACAACCCATGTATTTACTTCAGGGTGTGCAGTGTTTCAAGAGTTGACCCCCCTCTCCTTCTAGCACAGCTTTTAGACTTAGTCTGTTTTTTGTTTTTGTTGTTGTTGTTTTTTTCGGTAAACCTAAGGGCGCCTAATGCTTGTTAAAAAAGTGCACTAGAGAGAGTAACAGAATGATAAGTTAAGATGAGAAAAATACACATATTATATCTGAGCCTTACATCATTGGCCCTAAGCATACAGTAGTAAAACATAACATCAAATTGTATAAAACCTACACTAGTAACCCATAAGTTTATTGTGCTTTTTGTGAGTGAGAATTTCATGTGAGTATTGCCAGAGGAATCTCAAATAGAGCCAATCATGCTACTGTGCATACTCGTTCCCGTCTTTTTAAAAGACACGTTACCTTGTCTTTCCCTCTTTCTCTCTCTCTCCCTCTGCCCTTTCTCTTCCCTCTCTCTCTCTCTCTCTCTCTCTCTCTCTCTCTCTCTCTCTCTCTCTCTCTCTCTCTCTATCTATCTATCAAGGTATCTATCTTCCATTGTCTTTAAACTAAACCTCTTTGTCTATCTGCCTTTTTGTTCACATCAAGGATATATATTTATTCATCTTCTTCATTTTCTCTGCCCCCCTGACCGGACCTCCCCCCTCCACTCCCCCCATCTCTTTCCCCCTCTTTTACAATTTACTCTCCTATCCTCCTTTCCTTCTTGGTTTCTCTTTTTCACTCAAAACCATCCTGCAACAATTCTGATTATAAAAGCATCACATATCTATAATTCATTGAGCACATTATATTGTAGGTATAAAAGAAGAACCCTCTACCCCCCCCCCCCCTCAAAAGAAAAACTAAACACAAGACACACAAAAATAAATAATAAAAATAAATATTTAAATACAACAAAATAGCCAACAACAATAACCCAAGGACAACTGAGAGCACCACAAATTTCATTAGTAAAGCATTCAAACCAATTGTGGCATAAGTATCAAACTTGAAAAAAAAATTAGGTGTATAAATTAAAATCATATTTGAAAGACATGAAAACAAAACGATCAGTACAGATTTCTGTATATGAAATTAATCTGACTTATCAGCAAACATCACCTGTGCGCATGTTCTTTCTTTACACCCATTCCCATATTCTATCTCCATCTTAATTTGTTATCCCTAGCTTCCATCTTTATCAGCTAGTCTAATATATCTTTAATTTCTATTCTCGATATCTACAAATATCAGCTAAATTATACTTCTTTCTATTGTCAGTCATTTTGTATTTTCTTTTTCTATATTCAATTAGCTGATAGATTCATTTCCCATTTTTCTATTCTATATTCATCAACTATTATCGTAATTTTCTATCTTCATCTTCTCTCCTTTATTTTCTATTTTCATCAACCTTTTGATGATAAACGAATGACAGCGCACAGAAATACAAGGGAAACAATCCATGTATTTATATGAAAAGCCAACCCATTTCCAGAGTTATTTCTCCTCTCCTCCTCACACGCTTCCTCTATCGCTGGCTCGAACTGTTGGCTGTTGAAAAAGACTCTCTTCTCTCCGTGTTTACAATATCCGAATACGTGCTCGATAGTGTGTGTTACATTGAGCGTTGGCCTCAGAGAACACTGACACTCCAATCCTATGTCCTCCAACTTCACACTGTTTATGGCTCCTTCTTCGTAACCCATAAGGAAACTCAGGTCCGCCAGGGTGTTTCGGCTGATGGAGATGACCAGATTTGGAGGAAGGCCGTCAAAGGCACCTGGGGCAATGTTTTGCACAGGGTTGTTGTCCAGAATAAAGGACGTGGCTTTGATGCCATCGAAAGCTTTCGCAGGTAGAGATGAAATGGCGTTGTATTCCATGGACAGACGTCTGAGACGGGTCAACGTTTTTAAGGCTTCTTTGGGAATTGCTTTCAGATTCATCCTCGGGATGGACAACTGGGCAATGTTTGAAGTCTGGCCTTCGAACATTCCAGGAGTGAACTTCATGCCGACTGAGCTGATGATGAGCTCTGTCAACTTGTACTTCCCCTTCATAGAACCTGACGCTATGTCAACGAATTTGTTCTCAGACACGTCAAGGAAAGTCAGCTTGGTAAGATCTTCAAAAGCCTTGGTCGGGAATTTGCTCAAACTGCAGCGCTGAAGGCTCAGCTTTCGTAAGGAATTTTCAAGACCTGAAAACGCTTTATCTTCGATACTGGCTAGTTGAGAGTTGGTTGATAAATCTATACGCTCCAGATTGCTCAAACTTGCAAAATCGTTGTTTTTGAGGGACAAGATATTGCAATAGTGGAACTGTACAAACTTGAGCTTGGTCAATTTCTTCAAAGCTACGGCAGGGACAGCTGTTAACCAAGTATTGGACAGATCTAGCTCTTCAAGATTTACAAGATTTTCAAGACTGTTTCCGCTAAGGGTGCGTATACTGCTGAAAGCCAGTTGCAGATTTTTTAACCGTTTGGCCACTTCTCCCTGGAACAGTGTAGCAGTGACATCCTGTACCGCTCCCACGGTGTACGGGTGTTTGTTGTTGTTGTTCAGGGAGAGTTTTTCCAGAGAGAATAAACTGTCCAACATGATCAGGGTTTTATCGTATACAATGTTCACAGCTTCCAATGACAGTTCTTTCAAGGATATGCCCATATTTAGAAACGTGTCATCTGAGATATTCATACCTAAATTCTCATTCAAATTCATCATTATGATCTTTAAACCTGGCGGGAAATCTTTCCTGGAAATTTCTTGAATTTTGTTCCGTTCAAGAGCGACGTTGTTTGGAATGGGACTGGTTTTGAGTGACGAGAGGTCAGGCACAGCTGTAAGTTCAAGGTCAGAGCAGACAATAGCGTTGACGTCACCGTAAGGCTGGTAGTTTTCCTTGTGGCATTTGCAAGGTGAAGGACATGGCAAGTCCGATCCTGCGGCAGCCCAGTGGGTAAGCAGCGATGACATCATCAGGCAAAAGTAGATGAAGCAAAGTCCCGCCCTTTCTTCCTTCTCCATCTGTAAAGGAAAAGAAAGAAAAACAAATAAAAGATGAGTCATTATTTGATAAGCATATTATTTATTTCTTCATATCTGCATCAGTGTCTCTCTTCCCATTCCATATTATGTTTCCCTCCCCTTCCTCTCTCTTTCCCTCTCTCTCTCTCACCCTATTTCATTTTCAATTTATGTCTCTCTTTCACGCTCTCTCTGTCTCTCTCTCGCTTTCTCTCTATCTCTCTCACTCTCTCTCTCTTTCTCTTTTTCATCTCAATCACAGACAAATGTTTTGGTATTTACCTCTCCATCTTTCCCTCTCTGTACCAACCCATCTATTCATCCATCTATTCATCCGTGCTTCTATCCATCCATCCATCCATCTATTCATCCGGCCTTCTATCCATCCATCCATATATCTATCTATCTATTTATCTATCTATCTATCTATCTATCTATCTATCTATCTATCTATCTATCTATCTATCTATCT
>JAUEKZ010227713.1:0-11991 GCA_031471865.1 Melibe leonina
CAACCTCGATGTCGTTATTCAGAGGTCTTACCAAAAAGTATGTCGCTATTTAGAGGTTTTTATTACTAATGTTATATTTCAAAAAAATCGGGACCGGAGGCCTATGTCGTTATTCAGATAATGTCGTTATTCGGAGAGGTCGTTATTGGGAAGTTGCACTGTACACTTAAACCTCGTTATACCACTACTTGTTATACCGCCATTCTCATCTACCGCCAACATCTATTTGGGAACATTAATGATTTGCATGCAATAAATACTTCTCATCCCAATTTTAACCCTTTCGCAGCACGGTTTCATTCTAACCAAATAGAGTATGCAATACCTTCAAAATTAATATGTTCTTTTAAGAGATAAATAAGATTTCAGTGGACTGACATATGCCAAAAGCCTTAAACTATCCCTGTTGTAGAAAGGGGAAAAGTGCATTAGAAAAACCTTATATAAATATTATCATTATTATGTTTATGACATGAGAAACTTAAGAGTACGAGGACTAAATGCTGCCACGTACATATGACCATTGGAGGAATGGGATACCGGGGCGGGTTCAGCCTCAACCTCTTTCTTGTGTGGAGCATCGACGACAGGGAATGCTTCCTCCATGGTGAGGGTCCTGGGCGGGGTAATCAGCCCTACGTATGACAAAGCCTCTGAATTGATCGGCTCGTTTGGTCGTAGGTCCAGGGCTAAATCTGACTTCATCCCAATGTGCTGGTTGTCACCTGAACCCAAAAGAGGTGAAATGGAAAAGAAATTTTTTTAAAAACCAAAAAAACAAGAAAATCCTTTACATTAAATTTAAAATAGTCAAACATTAAAAGGTAAGGAAATTATTCAATGAGACCTTTTTAACACTATGCATCAAAGGCCTTCATGAAAATTGTTGTTTTAGTTATTCATTTGTTTATATATATCTTTCTACCCAAATCCATTCATGATCTATTTGTTTATCTATCACTTTTGTATATTTATTCTATTACTAAATGTTTTATAAATCAATCAATTTATATCACCTTCTAACATAATCTTCTCTTCCTTTCAAATGTTTTACTATCTGTTTTATTGTAATTTGTGTATCTCTGCTTCCTGTTTTATGACGCATCCCTATGTCTGTAAAATAATTTCCACAATGAGGGATCAATAAAGTATCTTATCTTGTCTAATCTACACTCCCCAGCCATTTTCAAATGAAAATCAAAACAACAAGACAAAACTTTGGCTGGCAAAGGTCACACTGTGAGAATGCGGTACTTGAAAGTTTAAACAATTTTGCAATATGCTTTGCTTTTTTCGGTTCTCTTCATTCTACAGGAAAAAAATCAGAGGATTTAAATAGCGGACGAGTTTATTTCTTTCAGCGGAGTAGCTGATATCCACTATTAAGGGGAAAAGTGGTACCTATGAATTTATGATGACTTTTTCTTAGCATTATTAGAGAATAAATGTGCCATTCCCTTAACCTTGAATTCACTACAAAGTAATCCCAAAAAATATACACACATGCCGAGGACTGCCTATATAATTCAACCAAAAAAAAAGGACTCAAAGAGTTATTGTCAAGAAAACCAAATCAAAGTAAATAAAGAAAAAAACAGACTGAAAAAATTCAAACTCTTTCAACTAAAAAAAATTAATTCTTTCAATTCATATTTTTATGATTCTAAACAATAAAGAGAAGAGAAACTCTTTTAATCAGTCATTTTCGGAATTTCAATCACAAAGAATTTTCAAAAGAAAATCTTAATGTATCAATCCGGAATTGCAACCCTAAAGAATGGTGGGATAGAAAATTGGAACGCATTCAATCATAAACATCGAAATCACTTTCACTGAGGGCAGAGCTTGCATACTCTTCAATTGAACTGTCTGAATCCTCCGGCCTTTTCCCCAGATGGAAATCTGGGGAATCCAGTCTTATGGTGGGAGAATCACGAATAATATTCCTTGCATCGTCCACTGAAACGACGACACACCATGCAGAAAATAGTACCTGAATCGGACAATGCTACTAGGAAATCGTGTCTGGATTTTGTAAGGCTAAGAAAATCAATCTGTACTTTCTTGGTACACCACCACAGTCACAAAGCAAATACAGAGGATAACTATGCAACTTTACTATTGCTATTCATTATTAATTTTCGCATTTAATGAAAGTCTACCACATTCATCCCTTTTTTTAAAAGTTTAAATACAGCAATTTTGACCGCTTTTGCCATAATAAGTAATACAAAAGAATTTGTTAGAGTAGGCAGATGCCGACCCTCCACAAAACATGCGTTACATACAAACACACACTGTAGTATCGAATAGCACACATACAATGTGCCTACACACATACAAATGAATTGATGTGTCTATGATCTATACACCCTATAAATGTATTTCACCTGCGACGAGGATTCTATCTGGGACGGTCATGCCGTTAAGTGAATAGCCTTTCATGCTGCGATGGTCGTCAACACCTGACGGGTGGTCAGAGTAGTTGCTGCTCACTCCGATCCTTTGGAAACAAAGCAGGACAATAATAAGAAAAGGCAATCTTTGACAACAGTACAAAAAAACAAATAAATCATTAAGCATACCTTCTTCTTCATTGTAACTGTGCAGGGGGTAAGGTCGAAGATTGGTACACCCAGATTATATTTTAACTATACTAAAAATGTATAAAACACAATCTAAACAAAACAAATTAAACCAAAAGAAACAAAAAGGACAAAACTGTAAAAGTCAAATTTTTTTCTTTTACTACAAAACAAATCAAACTTTTACCACTCCTTTGGAATTTCAACCGCTTTCAATAATTATGCGTCAAGACATTTTAAAGTTTGAATGAAGCAGTGCTGAAGATCCGAGTCAAGATTTAACAAAAGAAGGTAGCGATCACTGACTGCGGAGAAGCTTTAGGTAAAATAATAAAGTAGTTCACGCAGTTCCAGTTTTGTATTTTTTTCACAGTTGAGCAGAATCGGCTGAATAGTAGGGGAAAAAAAAGGAAAGTAGCGGATAAATCTGTTGGGCTGTTGAAATAGCAGAATTCCTTTATTTATAGAGTGGAAAAGTGGCACCTATGAAATAAAACAGAAAGCTACCTGTCAGGGACTTGCATCTGGCTGCTGATTTGGGAGATGTATTCTGGGTCATACGTATGTGGGTGGACATCACTGTAGTCAGAAGGCATGTTGTGGTCTGGTACCTTGATACCACTCTGGTAATTGCACACAAAATAACAAAAATTAAGGGAGCAGAAAAGACAGTGAAATTACTTACATCATCTAGGGTAAGGGCACCTCTTGGTGTCCATCCCTGGTCCAGAATTTATATTTTGCTACACTTAGATTGAGACGGTTACTTCCTTTCACTGCAGGGTCCAATTCTCTAACCAAACAGAATATTTAAAATGTTTTTAAAATAACAAGAAATTTTTCAACCGAGTGAGAATAATCACTCCCCTAAAACAAACAAACTGCAATTTGGAGATCTAGACCTATCTTGTCTATAATATGAAGAATTGGAAGATTAGACTTCTATCTAGTTCAAGTATACAGTATAGGTCTACTTGAAATTGTAAACACTAAGGACAGGACAGATTCTCAACTTATTTAGGCTTCTAGAGGAGAGTGGTGGGCTATTCCTTCGCTCTGAAAACCAGAATAAGATGAATCTGTCTTTTCTTCTGTGTGTATCTAGATCTAATGTTTAGATAGTCAGGAAAGACAAGTCACAGAGAAAAAAAACTCTAGTCTAGATAGGCCTACAATTTACCGGTGGTTCCGAGGTCATGTTGAGACTTTTTACTGTAAAGGCCTAGCTAGGGTCTAAGAGCAGAAAGGAACATAAAACTCAAATGTCACTAAAGTTCAATACAACTGACTGCTCTTGGTATTACTGTCGACTGGCGAAAATGTATCATGTGTTCAAAAGGGTAGATTGGATTACTTCCATCCCAGGTAGGTCGTCATTCGCCTCTGTTCTAAAATAAGCATCAAGCAAACAGGAAGTTCTAAATTGAGAAAATAATAAAATTGTGGAATAGAGGAATAAATAAAGTGTCAGGAAACGATTCAAGCTCTTTATTTCTCTTATCCTTACGTTTTGTTTTGTTTTGAAGAGCTGAAAAATAAACGAGTAAATAGAATACGTCAAAAGAGCTCTATTCGCCAAACAAACCCCACAAAGAGAACATTTAACCCTCTCCCCCCTAAAGGAAGAAAACAAGCATAGCAGAGGAAACTTAGAAACAAAACAAAACAAACCAGACACAGATCTGATGACTTTCCACATACGCACAGAAACAAAATACCTCTCGATAGAAATATATCTATATATAATTTTTCAAATGTAAATGTAAGAGAGTTGTGACTCACAAAAATAAGAATAAGAAAACTTGCAATTTCTTCTATACTTGTTTTGTTTGATTATTGGGAGTTTAAATTGATCGCGCTTTTGAAAGCTAGGGTCATATAAGCGCCCAGGGGTAAGTAAGATGATAGGCTATTTAATAAAAGGATAGCCAGAGTTGGACCCTGCCAGGGACGTTTCACAGAAAAAAATGTTTACAATTTAAAAAAATACATTAAAAAAAAATTGACAAGGATGATTCACAGGGAAAAAGACCATTTCTCACAATCACAAAGTAGAGAAGAACATTACACACGAACAGGTAATGAACACCATTCATATAATCCATTGTGGGCCAGGGAGACCAAGGATATTCTACCGCCCTTTGTGTATAAAGTTACTGTACTCAGTCCCTCTAGATCAGATAGGATGTAAAACATGGGGATGACCACAAATCTCTTAGGCAGGATCAATATTGGCTAACAGATACAAAACAGCTGTGTGCGTATGCTTGCGAGGGTACACTGGAAATTTGTTTGTATATTGATTTTTAGGGCGCTTTCAACTGATAAGGTCATATAAGCGCCCAGGCTAAATAAGATGATAGGCTAGATAAAAGAATAGCCAGACTTTGACCCTGTAAGGGAAGTTTCACAGATAGATGATATACAAAGGGAAAAACATCCTCTCTCACAAAAAGTGAGTCACAAAGCAGGACACACAAACAAGTTATCGCTACCAGCCACATCAGGGAGACCCAGGATGTTCTACCGCCCTTTGTTTATAAAAGTACAAAAACCTTCCAGATAGAAAGCAACCCTGTAGTTTGGTACCACCGTGTGAAACTTGAGGGTTGACCATTAGTGTTAGGACAACTGGCGGGACCAAGACTGATGCAAAACAGCTGTGTGTGTTTGCTTCATAAGATTGAAGGCACAATAGCTCAGTTGGTAGGGCATCAGACTGCTGTTTTGAAGGTCCCGGATTCAATACCCTTCAGAGGCGGAATTTCTTTCAGGACTAGAAAACCCCACTGTCGACCCAGCAGTAAAATGGGTACCTGGCCCTCCAAACAGGAGTGTCTTTGTCCCGCAAACAAATTGTAACACGCCTCACAGGCGCTTGTCTCGTCCTATGTGTCTCAATGTTTGCTGTTGGCCGGGGAAAGTAAAAAGTGTAAAGCGCGATGAGCACTCATGGATATCAGCACTATATAAGCCTTCATTTTAACTTTTAACTTTTTAAAGATAGCACTGGAGAGTGCTGGATAAACTTTATCATAAAGTAAGACGAAAGGTAAAGCCAAAAAGAGAAAAAACAGATGTAGTGCCAACCAGAGGCACCTGCCAACCGCCCACAGACCACTGAAGAGAGTGCTGGAAAAAGTAAGACGAAAGGTAAAGCCAAAGGAGAAGAAACAGAAGTAGCTCCCACCAGTTTGAGATTGAGAGTTATCTTAATAAGAAGAATAATGAGTTTAAAAAGATATAAAAGGATATAATTGAAAATATAATAACTTTATTAAATTTTGCAAAGCGAATATCCACATGAAATGTACATCAACGAATCAAGTCTGAAAATAATTCAATTGAAAGATATTTATAAGTACGTAAATAAGTAAACTGACCATTTATCATAAATAACAAAAACAACAAATGTAGACTGAATAAAATTGCTTGGTTTGTCCTAACATTATACAAACACCAAAAAGGAGGAAAATAAACAGATTTATTATAGAGGCAAAGAAGAAAAACAAAAGAACCAAATAAGAGGTAAAGAGGATAAAAACCTTATAAAAAGGCAGGAATTCTGCTTTTTGGAGGAAAGTTGTCATCACTGCAACTGACAAAACAATTATAAACAAATGTAAAAAGCCAGAACTATTAGTTTTTTTCATTTCTTTCAATTGAAAAGAGCGAGTGTTCAATCCTTCAGGGTTTTTTTTTTTCATGAAGTTCTCATAGCAATAAATCAAGAAAACCAAGGCTCATAGCTGCAGCTAAAAGAAACAGATATTTTTTGTCTTCTGCTTTCACATTTGAATCGTGTAAAATTCACTTTCACTCACTGTCATTGATTGGAAGCAGAAAAAAAAGTACATATCCCTTTCCTACCTTCAAAAAGAAAAAAAGACATGAAACTCTCTAAATTTTTGTATAGTTCAAACGAGTATCTCCAGGGTACAATTCTTATGTATCAGCTACAATACTTTGTTTTTCCCACTAACCCTTTTACAGTTGGGTCTGATTCTAACTGAACTGAAATATGCAAAATCTTAAACATTTGCATACTTTTTTTTTTACATGTTCTTTTTCTAGATAAATAAGATTTCAGTGAATGAACTGACATATGTCAGTTCACTGAAATCTTGAATTATCTGGTATAAAGATTTTGATTCCAGGAAGTTTGATTAGAAACAACCTTGACCTTGGCATTGAAAGGGTTAAGATACACAGAAATAGTTCAATTACGATAAAATGTTTGGAAAATAATGAGAGTACAAGATAAATGTAACCTACAGGGAGAAAAAAAACCCAAAATAAATACATAGATAAATATAATATTGTAGTCCTCTTTATGTAAACAATAATAATATAAATATAATAATATATATACAAAACAAGTTTTGAAGATGACACCCAAATATCACTGGTTTATCTTTATTCCCTTTGGTAATTCATAATCCTTTCAAGAGGTCTTGCCACAAAGCACCTTATATATCGAAGTTCTAAGGATCTTTGGGGTGAAATATTTCACTATTAACTAATACCATTATGGTTTAGGAAGAAAAAAACCCCAGGATATAAGAGGTCTATCTGTAAATAAAATAAAAACAATCGCACAAGATAATAATCAATGCCCACCTGCCCCGTGATATTGATTATCATTATTATTATTATTATTATTATTAGTATTATTATCATGTAGGATTTTCTAAAGACCTCTGAGACAACATAGATTGAGCTCATATTCAAATCAAGAGACCCTGCAAAGCATCAAACATTAGGTTGCTTTGCAATGTGATGACAAAATGCATCTTCTTCTTCTTCATATTATTATTATTATCATTGATATCATTTTCCTGAGCGCAATGTGTAATAATTTTATAATTTCCGGTATTGGATTAATAAAAGTATATCTTATCTCAGCTTATCAAATAGCACACAGACAGACGAGAGTTGTTAGCTTTCATCGTTGATCAACAAGACATTTTAATATACTTTTCATGTAGGTTGCATTTGCAGAAATTATTTTTGTGTAATTTTTTTCCAACATATTTTATCACAAATAAGAGGGCACTTGGAAAAAATGATGATGGAAAAAAAAAACCAGAATGTTAGTCAACACTAAATAAATGTTTTAAAAAAATAGACTACGTAGATTGAAGATTAAAAGGGAAAAAAATATATCAAATATGGTAAATAATTACAAAAGTAAAATCTAAATAATAGCTACAGTACATGTCTTCTTAATTCCTCAGAGAAAAAAAAAGTGAAAAAAATCACTGTCAATGAACTGTACATATTTCATAACAAGAGCCATACAAAAAAGTTAGTAAAAAAACAGTGATGAAAAATTGCATCAACCGAATAGGAATGAAGAAATCGCCGTATTAAGTAAATGAATTTGTAGATGTATGGGAGGGGAAAATCACAGATTAAGATTTTATGCTCGAAACCTTTTTGTTCAAATTGCAAAGACAACAAAACAGTAAATATAGACATATTAGGTCATAATGAGATATCACGAGGATAAAAAACAACATAGTAGTTTTTAACAACATTACCAATAAATACTGACCACATGTCTTCAAATTTGTACATATTATACCATGGAGTGGAATGGATAAATGAGATGTGTGTTTATTATAGACAACAAGATACACTCAAACCGTTCCACGTTATACTGCCATTCTCGTCTACTGCCAGCTTTTGGTTGTGGAACGAATCTGCCATTATATAAAAACATTAAAAACCCTGTTATACTGCCAACCATCATCTTCCAACACTTCATCTATAACATTCACGGTTTACAAAGTCCAATTGATTAATTCTCCATATACCAGCACCCTAAAATGAAATACCCCTCAAACACTCCCTTCGTTCCCTTTGCCAATGGGTCACTCTACAGTTGTGTGTTTGAGGCTGCTCAATTATATATAAATGTTCTACATGTAAACTTGTGACCTATACAGCACACAACATGCCAAGATGATTCAGGATGTGTTACGCATTTTATCAAATAAACACATCATTTGTCGTCGACAACAACATGGAACACATATGGCAATAAGAAGCAGCTTCAGCATAACCAAAGTAAAGAAGACGATTCCTTGGAGTGAATTACTTTGCATATGGTAACAAAACTCACAACAGAGTGATGTCAAGCGTGGACGACCATAGAAACAATGTCAGTGGATGACAGAGTGGTTTTTGAACCCCCAACCGTCTGGTACAAAATATGAAAGAAATAACAAGCCACAATGACTAACGTTGTGCCCTTGGGTATGGCACTTTAACGCTTTCCTGCCTGAGAAGAGTTCCATTCCAAATATGTGGTCGATGTGAAAGTTAGCTCAAAGTCTATACCCTTCAATATGTCTAAACACAGGGAAATAACTCTATTCTGTAACTTACAACTTTTAAAAAATCGTTTCATCTACTAAATATTATTCGATCGCACTGAAATAAATTGCTGAAAATGTAGAACTCACGGGGAAAAAAAGCATCACTCTCAGAATCAAGGAGAGAATGACACACTAACAGATGATGGTACCCGCAGGTATCTACATAATGCATTCTGGTCCAGGAAGACCCATGATATTTTATCGCCCTTTGTGTACAAAAGTACTCATTTCTTCTACATAGTAAGTGACCTTGCAGTTTGAAAGAGTAAGAATAATGAGACAAGTTGACTTTTAAAAAAGAGATTTTTTTAAGAGAGTTGCTTTTATCAAGACTTTACTGTAAACAAGCATTTTAACCCCTTGATTAAAACAGGCTGCTATTACTGAAAAGGAAATCATTTTGCGTTTATAGATTTTTATTATTGCATAGCAAAATTTACAGCCTGTCACCGAGAGTCATCTAAGTGGATTGAGCATTAAATAATGCAATGAGCAAAATATCCAGCGGTTGCTATATCGCTAAGAACTTACAATGCAAAACTGTTAGTATCTGCTTGAATCCATAACTACCATGGCTGCTCAAATTGTGTTCAAGGATTTGAAAGCAGTCATCCCTTTTATTTCATATTCAGACAAGTGGAGAAAATGACAACTGTGTAAATATATTATATTCTAAAAAAATATATGAATAATTTTACATTTAAATTAAAGATTCTGCTGTACTGGCGTGATCTAAATAAGTCAGACCAGCACATTAGAATCTTAGACCTTTCCTAAAATCATTATTTTATATATAATAATATCCCTAAAAAACGAGACACTATAAAATGAATTTTTTAATCAATTAAGATTAAGAAAGACATTGTTGTAGGCTGCTTTTGAAACTAAAGAACAACTTGACCATTATGTATATATGCTTATATCTACAGTGTCAAAGTCACAAATTCTTTCCCTTCATACAGATGATAATATCCCATAAAAAACAACAACTTTAAAATGAATTTTTTAATCAATCAAGATTTTGAATGACCTAGGCTGCTTTTGAAACTAAAGAACAATTTGACTAGTAATAGTAGGTATTATATAGATGTTTATATCTATAGTATCACAGTCACAAATTCTCTCCCTTCATCCGCATGCCATGACGCCAAAGGAATTCTTCTACATGCTTCTTTCTTCACTCCAAGCCGAGTATGTCAAAAGCACTGTGGAGCACTGACCAAGGGCTGTAATTCATGTAAACACAGTTTGGTTTTATCTATATTCTTGCTTGTGGTCTCATCCTTATACATTTTGCACCGCATCCTCACCTGTGATAAAATTGTGCAAAAGAAAACACCTCTTTAACCTTTAACAAGAAGAAGTAAATCTTTCAGAACCTTTTGGCCTATCATGGAGCTGGAGCTTATCCTAGTGTCTGAGAAATGACAAAGGTTGCCACCCTCAGGATAGGAGGCAGCTGCAAGCGCTGTAAATCTCAAAACACAAACAAACAAACAAAGGGTGCAGGTCTATCGCAGATTACTTTCCCCGACCCGAATTGTAGATTGGTACCCAGTTTACACCTGGTTAGGGTGAGGCAATTGGTAGAAATTGAACTCAGTGCCCCTGGCTTCTGTGCTGTGTCGCTACCAGTTTGACCACCGCGCCTCTTTAACAAGAAGATAATTAATCAAAATTCGATTTTTTTTCTTTCTTTTTTTCATTTTGACATAGGAGGTGTGCTTACTTTTCCCCTTTACATTTTAAATAGAAATTTGACATCCGTAAAAGAAACAAAACAACATTCACAAACCTGAATTCGTCAACTCATTACGTTTGACAACCAAATTTCCCTCTTCAGCTTTGATGCCATTTTCTTTCGACGGTTCTGCCTCAGCCTTATTTTTGCTCTTGGACCGTCGAATGGTGAAGAATGTAAAGGCGATAAGAGCCTGAAATTTTCATGATGTAAACAAGCAATGAAAAAAAATATTATTTCAAAAGAAGATTAAAGAACATTTAGCTATGGAATAAATTAATTGTATGAAATTCAAAATCATTTTAAAAACAATTTGTCTCATTATTATTTTGAATATTTGGTGACAAGAATGGAATTCACCTTCAACCCTTGCATCATGATTATGAATATGTCAACAATGCATTTTTGAATCAGATAAAAATACACAGTCTCTAAATTATCTATATATACATAAAGAAGGTGTTTGTGTGTGTGTTTCTGTGTGTGTGTGTGTCTGCTAGGTTAGAATCGTACCATGCTGAGATGAAATGTTTAAGATATGTTCTCACCATCACAATATTGATGAGACCCGCATAGCTAGCGCTGGCGTCAAATCCGATATGATCTACCAACACGCCCCCAACTGTGGGACCCATAAAGGCTCTGCAGGATTTGGACAAAAAACAAAAACAGAAAGAATTCAATAATTTATTTGGCAACGTCTTTAAATTTTATTCTTTTTATAAGATAAATTAAATAAAAATGTATAGTAGTGTAATGCTAGTCTTAAGAATCTTAACTGTAGTAGTAGTAAGTCCTTTAGAGCCTAATGAAGCTTATCTCTGTTTCTGTAGCATGAAGCTGACAAATGAAAATGGTTGCCACCCACAAAATTTTAGCAGCTGTCCTGAAACAAGCATGTGCTTTATGGGAACAGTGCTGACTGGTTGGCCTAGAGTCAGTATACTGTGACTGGGTCAGGATATTCAAATGAGCCCTAAGTTTATCCTCAGGTGGCAGCACCTTAACTTGTCTATATAGCTCCTCCTTTGGTAGGACAGATCTGTATTGTCTTAGACCTTTGGTAGGACAGATCTATATTGTCTTAAACCTTTGGTAGGACAGATCTGTATTGTCTTAGACCTTTGGTAGGACAGATCTATATTGTCTTAAACCTTTGGTAGGACAGATCTATATTGTCTTAAACCTTTGGTAGGACAGATCTGTATTGTCTTAAACCTTTGGTAGGACAGATCTGTATTGTCTTAAACCTTTGGTAGGACAGATCTGTATTGTCTTAAAC
>JAUEKZ010227824.1:0-35952 GCA_031471865.1 Melibe leonina
CTGTTCTGCACAAGCTGAAGAGGTTTAATAAATTCATCAGGAAGACCGGCTAAAAGGGCATTGCAGTAATCAAGCTTTGATAATATAAGGGATGATACAAGAGTGTTTGGCTAGTGTTTGGATATTAGTTTGATGCTATGATGAGCAACTTACTTCTCAGTATGAACTCCATCTGGTCCATGCTTCAGCCAGAATGGAAGGTAGCTGGAGAGGAAAGACAATGATCAAAATAAATCCTCAACTATACAGAAAAATGCAAGAGACACTTTTTCTTGCTTTGTACAAATGAGAAATACCATTAGAAACTGAAGCAGGGAAAATGTAAATACCAACATGGTAGCATGTTTTCTGTCTATTTCTGTCTATTCATTGCTTCCAAGTTTTTCTGTGTCTTCCTATTCTCCTCTCCCTCCTCTTATTTTTTCCTCCCCTCCTTCGCCTTTCTCCACCTCCTTCTTCTTCTCCTTTCTTTCTTTTTTAAAGCTCTGATCAATCATGCATTTGTCCGATTACAATAAGTTTCTCTCATTCAAACCCTCTTGCAAGTAACTCAGATTATCTTAATCTTAATAACTTAAATTTTTTTTTTTAATTGAACAGATGATTTACATGGAATGATGATAGAGATGAGGAGCTTACCTGCAGATCATTGGCAAAGTGACCTCAATGACATGGGGTGCTTCATGATATTTGCCCCCTGACTTGGCCAGTTCTTCAATCTCTGTGACAATTTTTTCCAGAGCAGGAACATTCTCCCTCAACTGGTCCATCACCTCTGATAAATGGAATCATAAAATTCACTAGAATCATTCTCTAACTGACAAAAATTATTGACAAATTCCATTTTTGTCTAGATTTCTATTAAAATTGTAGAAAACAAACATGGTTACAACTCTAATTTAGAATGGGCTTGAGCATGTACTCAGTTGCATGATAATCAATAGTTTAGGCATATATTTTTGCCTCTTCTTTTATAAATCTTATGATCTCCCAGATTGGATATTGTCGATACTATCCTACATAATTACTGTTTTCTTTATCCAAACATTAGAGTCATATTTGCGAGATATCAATTTGAGAATTTGAGAAATAAAACACAACCCTACCTTGGGCTTCCAGAGAGTGTTCTGAAATTTTCCCCTCCAAACCAAACAAGATGGAGTTTTTGTTATACTTGTTTTTGTCTGGCTCCAGGAAAGCGACAGGGAAGCAGGAAGCAAAGGAACCAATGGTCTCTCCCAAAGCTGGGCGATGCCTTCAGTAGAGATATCAGATATTGCCATCATTCTCTTGTCATTTGCATTACTCATAGAAACAAAGATGCATTTACATGAATAGTATCATTATTTTTTAGACAATCGTAAGCCATTATTTTTTAGACAATCTTAAGCCATTTTACAAAGCAATTTTGACATTAATAAGAATATCTTAAAGAATAAAGAACTTTACTCCTTTTCCAAAACTCATGAAAGTATTTGTTTCTTCTTCACAATAATATTACAGATGTGGAGAAAATGATATCAAAGATGTATAGAGCTCAGTTAAGGTCCTTTGAAATCCTCAGGAGTAAAGAAGGTAGTTTATGTTAAAAAGTCACAATTAACATTCACACTATAAAGCAACTTGACCACTGACATAGAAATGAAACGAAATTAAGATTGTCAAATCTTATAAAATGCGATATAAAGAAGTTTACATGCTAAACAGACATATAACAATTCATGTCAGATGAAAAAAACAGTCTATAATATGTACTTACTAGTATTATATGAAAAAAAACCTAACAATGTAAAACACATCTTTTAACTGATTACTACTACAGGGTTGGGGTTTGTGAGATGGTTGCATGGAGTGCACAGCAAATAGTAGTAAAGGCACGGCAATACAATTTGATAAAAATGATTATCCTTAACTATCTAGTTACTTAAAAGCTACACAATACAATGTTAAGATACATAGGGATATCTTTTTAAAAGGATTATTATCAACTACATGTCACAACGGATAATCCAAAAACTTATATCCAAAGCTAATGCTCATCCTGATTTCTTTTCCCTAATTTTTTCCTACAGATCATACAGTTGGCCTTACTGTATTCTTCTGTCTGAAATCAGTGTCATTTCTTGCTTCCTTTGACTACCCTATGATACTTAAAACATGTAACTTAGTTGACATACACATACTAAACACTTGTACCGCTAAATTTAAAGGAGATTTTAAAAATAATGATAGAAAAACAACTACAGTAATCCAAATGATTTTGAAATCCCCTTGTATTTTTGATTATCCGTTGTGATTTGTACTGAGTTAAGCTACAATAGAGAGTAAAGGTTTAATTAAAAAATTGCTTTACATTCATCATTTTTTGGTTGTTTAGTATCTCATCATAAAAAACATGAAGCTGTAAAGAAATCAATCTTTGAATCTCACATAATTGTTAACTTCATTCTCAAATACTTTTCTATTTACAATGATCTACCGCTGTAAGCCAGATTTTGTCCTATTTTTTAAAACTTGCATACAGAAGATTAAGACAAGAGCAGATAAAAAATATTTAAATAACACATTTCTTGAAACATAGATCAGCCAAAACTGAAAGCAACTATTGACATTCTACATGAATCTTCATTCTATCAGTTAGGCATAAATATTTTCTGTTGGAGAACCATTAAAACAGCTATCAAATGGGTTTTACATTTGGAAGTTTAAGATAAAAGACAACAATGGAACAAAAAAACCAAAGAGAATTACTAACACGGGAGACATTTGGATAAGAGAAATTTCATATGACTTTAGTTGAGGATTGAATTTCTTGATTATATCATTCCTTTTCCTTTTGAAAAAGAGGAAATTTTGAGACAAATGAATATTCACATCTCAGAATGTGAAAGTCTGGTAACAGTTGTAATATCAAATTGACAGAGGGGAAAAGACTGCTATCACGCCCATTCACACAATCACAAAGGGCGGAAAAGTAGGTCAAGAGATCAACTTTACAATCCATGGGTAATATGTGGATAGGTTTCAAAACAATAGATTAGAAAAGAGGGCAAATTTTTCATCAGATCATAAGATGGTGAAAAAGGTTTTACATACTACACATCAAACTTGTATAAAAGTAAGGGACAGTGACCAAGTTTTAGGGTAGTGGATGTATAGGGAATAACAGTACAGAGAGTGCACGATAAATGTTCTCCAGTCAGAGAATATCAATGAAAAAAAATAAGAAAGAAGACAGTGAAAATTATTTAATATTATCTTTAAACTAAAACACAATATGCTTTCCTGTAATCCATTCTTCTAATTTGAAAATGCTAAATATTTAGAGAAATTTCTTATTGAAAACAAAACATTTTTACCTATCATCATTATTCTTCTTCATATTATTATTTTGAATATCATTAAAACTATGATTACCATATCACCACTTTGATAAAATATTGACTGTACTGTTTTTAATTAATTTCATGAATTACAACATGGAGAGTATTAGAAGTGGACTGATATTGTGACACTGAATTCTAGAAACTCATAGCAACTTAAAACGATTTTTAGAAAATATAAATTGAATTTAAATACATTCTAACTTATTAAGTTAATAAGACCTCACTGTAATTAGCACACAAAAAAATTAATCACATCTACTAGGAGGGCTACATAAGGTAAGGCTGTTTGCGTAACTGTGTGAGGAACATCAAAACAGGCACACATCTATCGAATTAGAAATAATGCTCTGAGCATAACAAAAAATGATTGAAACTACAAAAGAAAAATACTCAGACCAAAATAGCGGGAATAAAAGAAAACTATTATACCTGGCAAGTTCAGCTTGAATTGTATCTCTATAATTTCAGAGAGACATAACAAGCAAAATAAAAAAATCAATAAGCCTCTCATCTTACTTAGAGAAGCAATCTCTCACAAAAACAATAAGGCAACACTTACATTTAATTTTAAAATCTTGATGATTTATTGTTTTGCCCAACCAATGCAATACTTATGGTTTGTATATGTGAGTTCGTGTTTTGAGTGTAAATATACAGGTATGTGTGTGTGTATGTGCAAATCAGAATTCTTCGCTTTTGTCTATATCATTATGTGTTAATTTTGATTATATGTGTTGTCTTTGAACTCATAGTGAGTGTGCTTAATTAAGGTCAGATGTGTGCATGAGTGTGACTGTGCTCATGTATGTGTATATATCTGTGTGTGTGTGTGTGTGTGTGTGTGCGTGTGTGTGTGTGTGTGTGTGAGTGTGTGTAAGTTTTGGCTTAGCAATGTCAATATCCAATTATTTTTTGTCTTGTCCGGTGTTTTTGGTTATGCGTTTGCATCTAGGTATGGTGTATGTGGAAATATGTAGGTGAGGGTGTGTGTTTTTATGTGCATGTGGGTGTGTTTGTGTGTTGCGTATATTTTGATGTTTGACCTGTGTTATTTCTAGGGTGTCAAGCCTGATACCAAAAGCTATATGACTGTAAATTAATTATGCTTGTTGTATTTGCATGCATTCTATTTATTGTAACTGCTGGATTGGGGAAATTTTGAACTTTAAGAATATGAGAAATCAAAGACAAGTACTGACATCATTTACTTTTGCAAAAACTGTTAATGTCAAAGGGACTGATTGCCCAATTGATTGCGCCTTCTGAACCTTGCACAATATTCTTTTCATTACCTTTAATTGTCAAAGGTTCATTGGCGTATGGAAAATTCACAAAAAACAATGTTTTTATATTTGACAGATCAATACACAATTATCTGCCATAGGATAAGGATAAGTTTATATCAAAAGAAAAAGAAATATATTTTAAAATGTGGTCAATCCTTATTTGAACCACTAAAGCACATCACAATTGATCTTGAAGAAGGTACCTTCCTGTTGTAAAAAGATATTGCCACAAATTTCTGTTCTTGTTCCTTCCCAAATCACACAAATAAAAAAAATATATATAATTTAAAACAAAAATCAAAATACATTAAATACTTTCATGGGTACCATGGACCAACAAATAATGAATGAACAAATGATAAACACAGAATAATAAAGAAAAAAATACAGGAACTAAAAAGGGTCAACATTTAGAATGTTACCTTTGGGCAAAAGAGGAGCTGTTTGTTCCGAGAGTATACAAGGCATTCAGAATGCGATAACATGCTAACTGGGTATCTCCAACTGCAAAAGTAGATAAAAAATAATTAGTTTTATTTTCAATCTAAAATTTATTCTTTTTATAAATCAATAAATTTACACCATCATCTAATATAACCTTCTAATATTCGCTTCCTTTCAAACATTTTAATATCTGTTTTATCGTAATTGTGTATCTCTGCTTCCTGTTTTTAGACGCATCCCTATGTCTGTATGTAACATTGTTAAATCATTTCCCCGTTGAGGGATCAATAAAGTTATCTTGATCTAATCTTAATAAACTTAAGGAAAAAACAATGAATAAACTTACAGAAAAAAAAAGTGTATCATATTTCTTAGTTTTTTTGCTCAGCAAGGTTTGCTTATTTTTGTTACCTAGAGATTTAATTCAAGCTTTTATATTTCATGAAGAAAAAAACAGACAAAAAAAAAAAATAAAACCCCAAAAAAAAACAATTATCCCTTTTACTATCAGGAGAACATTTTTCAACATTTTCATCTATGATTTCAACTTTCAAATAGTTCTTTACCCATGTTCCCTTTTAGTTTATCAAGCTTTTATTCAATGTCTTCTTTACAAGTTAATCCTCAGAAACTTATGACAAAGTTTACTTCACAGTCTCACCAAGCAGATCAGCCCCAAACTGGCTGCGTCCAAGGTGGTCAAATAGGGAAGACAGGACAGGCAGCAACACCATGTGAACGTAATCCAAAGAAGTGGCACCCCTTGTGATGGTTCCCTTGACATGGCTGAAGCGTTCTTTCATCAGGTTGTCCATCACTAAGGCAAGGTCATCAGCTGCATTGTTGAAAAATGGCAGCAAGGAAGACCTAACAATCTCGGGGCTGTTTTTTACCACAGATCTGGAAGAAAAAAAAAACTTAGGGTTTATTTGATTATTTCTATAACAGCATCATTAAAGCAGGGTCAACTAACAACATGGACAGTTACAGTTTAACTCAATCAGATCTTCATTTCTTGAGAAGATCTTCTACTGTCTCAAAATTGAACATGTGATTCCTTTGCACTATAAATGTACCTGAAATCCACAGCTTGTACCATCACTCGTAAACAATGAACAGAAATATTCACATCATGTCCAAAAGCATTTATCTTCAGTCTCAATGTCTGGGCCAGTTTGCAGAAAAGACTGGAAATTGAAAAAAAGCAGAAAAACAATAAAAGAGAAGTGTCAATCATAGAAAAAATATGAATATAGAATGATATAAGAGGAATCATGAAGCATAAGTAATGACTACAACATACCAAAGTCATTTAAAAAACAATGCAAAGACAACATGAAGAAAACTTTTGCATTCTAAAAAAGATAACAAAAATACCATTGAAAAATCTTTTTTTTTTGGTGTGAACTTTATAACCTTCTTCAACAGACTAAAATGAATTACTATCTTTTTTTTAATTTCAAATATATCAACATTACATCTTCATTTACAAATAACCCACCAGAGATCTTTATAAAAACACATGAAATTATGCAGTAGCTGTGGTGACCCATAACATTTTACAAATCTTCCGAGAAAAATGTCTGTGTAAGAGTATACCTGGCTGTCATCTCTTTCTCTTTGAAGGAGGCCATGCTACTTGTTCCCTGAGTTGTGTTGGGTGACGCTATGAAATATGCTTGATGAGCATGAAAGTAGCGCTTCACAAAAGGCAACACAACCTGAAAAAGGATGTGATAGATGTTTATTGCTTATAAGCAAATGTGTTATAATTAGAAATATTTCTGTTTATGAATATGGTAGTCTCTGCCTAAAAACACAGTCCCTAGGAAATAAAAGATCATGCTCTTAGGTTGAATATATTCTTAGGAATATACAAATAGAACACAGTACCCCTCAGTTTTATGATACCCTTGCTTGAACCTGCTTCACTTATATTTGTCAGTCAGGTTGTGATGGGGTGTGTTTTCAGGCGGTTATTATAGGAAAAAGTTCTGTTTCCCTGGAAAACCTTGTCCTTGAGCAGAGGCTTCTGTATCTGATAATCTAATATCTAGTATTTTTACTACAGAAAAGCATGATAGTTAGTTTTCTTTTATCTTAAAAAAAACCAACTTTATATAATTTAAACATTATAAAAAATATTTTAGAAGATTAATTTCTAAGATTTATTTTTACAATACCTTTCTTTCAGTCATATCCAATACACATAGGGTCTACATGTATATACGCCCTCCCAAACATCTGATAAAGAGATTTGCTTAGAATTCGTTCTTCTTATTAAAACTAACTTATATTTATTTCCTGAAATAATTGTATAGACAGTTTATAATCATAACCTAATGGTAACAAACCTTTCCAAAAAATTTGACATCTTCTGTAGCTGTTGAATAGCTGTTTCTTCTGGAGAATCTTGTTGAAGGACGTGACATCTGCATGTTGATGGATGCCTTTTCTAGGTATTCCAAAAGCTTCTCTAGAAGACTGTAGGCAAACCTTCTCTCTGTGGCAGATACTCCTACTCCACTATCAGCATCATTCTCACGACCGGGTCTGTTGGAAGTATCAGTGCGACGATCCATCCCAACATCCCCACTACTTTAGCCATAGTGACCAGCATAGTGGGGCACAACACAGTGAAACCAAATGCAACAACCACCATCGACAACCAAGGTAATCAAAGGTGAAGGTATGTGTCCATTGAGGCGGGCAAGACAGAACCAAATCAATCAAGTGGTGACGAAATGTGACAGAAAAAAGGAAAGGAAAATGTGAATATAAGTGACAACAAACAGACATCAAATATGAAATAAGTTATATCTAAAGGGAATTTGTCATCTTTGTTTGATGATTTTCAAATGATACTGTGAAGTAAAAGATGACAAATTTTTAAAAAATATCAAAAGTCAACTGAATGAAGATTTTCGATGAATGCAATATCAAGTAAATGTTTACTTTATAAGATAAGATCTTTAGATAATTTTAATTGTTATCATAATGGAATATACTAGATTTAGGTGTCAAGCTGATATAAGCTTTTGTTTTAGTAATGTATTCTCATCAAGGTTTTTCCCTAACTTGATTTATAATCTCTTTTATTGGAAGTGTCTAAGAGGGACAAACAAGATATTTCAACAAAAATAAAGGTTATCAGAGAAGAAGGTAATGAAAAAATGTTCACAATAAAAAGAACCAGTTTGATTAAAACGAAATATAAGAAACCATGAAAACAGTATTTTGAGGAATACTGACTGGATTTTAAAAATTAATTCAAAGGGAAATAGACTGCTTATCAATTAATGTTTGCAAGTCTCTTGGAATACAGGAATAGAACAAGCTGATATAAACCCATGCAAACTAAAAGGAACAGTTATGGATAAATTTTTAGAATGAGATATACAGTGGAATTACTTTAAACCAAAAGAAGCTAAACCAAAAAATGTCATAAACCGCAAAGAATTCAATATCTGCTGGTGTTTCATTGTCCTTGTACCATTTCATACAAGAAACCAAAATGCTTCTAAGCACAAGTGTCTTTAAACAGAAACAAATTGAAAGGGTCTTCTCTTTTTCTATTGTTCTATCTTCTACCTTGAGCTTGACCAACACTGGAAATTGCACAGACAGTGTAAAGTGAAAACAGCAAGGGACTAGCAGCCGAAATGGGAGGTAAAGATGTAGAATTACACAAGTATGATATTCCCGCTTGCTTGTTGTTAGGCCATCATACTGATTGTTTTTTCAACAGGAGATGGGCGTGTAGATAGCTTAGCGTTGACATGCCTTTAAAAAAATATTCCAAAAGGCAACTTGCTCTAAACCAAAATGCCTTTAAACCTAAATGGTTTAGAAGGTCTCCAAAATTTCAGTTTAAATTAATTCCACTGTACTCGGGAAAACAAGAGAAAGATAGAACTTGACTAATAATATAACACATCTTTAGACATGCAAAATGATATCATGCAAAAACCACATTCATGACACAAGAACCTGAGATATTTGTTTTAAAGTTCTGATACTTTCTAAGGACAAATCAAATTGTCATTAACTTGTAAAGCACATATAACCATATGCCCATGGCTTCATTACCCCACTTTGCTTCATAACTGAATTCTACGAAGGAGTTGATAAATTCATGCTACAATATTCAAACAAATTTTTAAAGTCATTTCCTCATTCTTTTCCTAGTATAGTAAAAGGAATAACAGCACAAAATAAAGGAGAAAGGAAAGATATGGGACAAAGTGGTGGTTGTTGTTCATCTTCATTTTGATCTTGAAATAAATTACTGGAATGTTTAACAAAGGAAAATGTAAAATAGCTTATTTTGACAGATCCATTTCAAAGCAAACTTTGAGTCACAAAATAATCCTTTGGGTAAAACCCACAAGGCAAGCAAAAAGTAGATAGATGAAAAAAAAATATGATAGAGCTCTACCCTGATTGACATGGACAGAACTAACAGCTTCTCGCTGAGAGGTGTGTGCTAGAGGAATGTAAATAAAGCCCTATATCCCAAATGGAATCTAGAGGCTTACATTACTGTCATTACTCAACAAAAACTTGTGAAACTTACAATAATTTTTCAATTTCTTTCCTGCACAAGATATCAAAACACACAGCAATCATTGGGTAAGTAATTAAACATTTTAAGTCAAATATGAAAGATCAGGAATGAAATAAAATCAGCACCACAAGAAATCAGTAGCCTACATGCACTGACTGAATGAGTACCTGAAGTAGACTTCTACTTAAAACCCTTATGAAGGGTCTAACTCTATTTTCTCACCCTATTTTTAGAAATTATGTAAATAATGTTAAAGAATTGCATAAATATTATGCTGCTTCTACAAACATCAATTCTAAAACTCAAGACAAGTTAACAAAAAAAACCCATGAAAATGTTCTAAATTTTTTGCCTTTTATCTTTCTACTTATAGAATGAATCGCTCAAAACTAATGTAATTTTTGCATGTATTTTTCCCTGTTTACATTTGAGTTGGATGACCAATAAGTCTCCATTATTTTAAATATAAATAATTGTTTATTCAATTGTTCATGCAAATATTAGTATTAGGGAGTCTAAAAGAAAGTTACATTGACCAAAGCATACTGCAACTTCACAAGTAAGCCCTACTATGCAGTTTTGGCACAAATTTGCTACAGATTGAATGAGATTTAAGGTCAAGGATATTTGAAGCTAAGTTAATTAATAAAATTCAACTCTTCATCATGGGGAATAATTTCACATGGCGATTTCCTTCCATGCAGGTAAAATTTTAAGCAATTCCAAAATGCAAGCATTTCTTACCTTGTTATGCGGAATCCCAGAAACTGGAGGAATTTCAAGAGTTCTTGAGCATGCTCTCTATTTTTCCTTTTTTCCTTGTCTGTCAAAATGTCATAAGGCACCATCTGTGGATGCACACCTCCGCCTGAAAAACAAAATACACCATGAAGTAGTTATAAGCACATGAGACTATGACAGAATCCATAGTTATAGAGGAAAGTACCAAAGTCATTTTCTTTCCTCATCAATTAAAATGAATTTTAAAAACTTATGTAAATAACACTAAAAATAAATGAGAAGTACAATTTTGCCACATAGCTAATCGTTAAGTTTTGATGATTGAAAAATACATACAGTTATACATTTTAATCGAAATAGAAAGAGTGGTGGACAGGCTCAGTAAAGACAAAGACAGTACAGCGCAGAACATTTTCATGTAGGAGATTATTTAAAAGTAAAAACTCATCAAAAGAAAAAAAAACCATGAAATACTGATACAGAAGTGAACAAAGAGATAGCAAAACAAAAGAGGGTATTCAATGATACATTAGACTTACCAATTGAATCTAACTCTTCCTTCTTCCTTAGGGCCCACAGATCATGAGCATTTTCTGACAGACGCTCCGTCAAAGTCTGACATGAGTGAAGAAATTGAAAAGGATGAAAAAATTAGAAAACCTGAATATGTTACAAAGCTATTACTCCTCATTGGAGAAATTAATGTCAATAAATTTCCTATTGTGTTGAATGATCACTGCAGTCTTTGGTCTCACCCCTCGGCTCAACCCACTTAGCTAGACTTGAATCTTGTCACTACATCTAGGGATTGTCCCAAATTTGTCGTACAGCCTTGTGACCAGACATTGAAATACAAGATGATCAACATCCTGTTCCCCCACTCCACACTCCTTGCAATCTAGGCTATCTATGTCTACTTGAATAGAGACCAAGGGGTCTTTGTCTGAGACCATGGGGTTTCTTCACATCCAAAGAAGATTTGTCAGCAGCTTAGACAGGCGAATCTCAAATCTACGGTGCTAAACAGAGACCCTCTCTGACTCCCTGTAGGAGAACTACAAGCTTTCACACTCTTGGGACCCCATGCTTAGGCAAGAGGGCAGGGGTAGCATAAAGGCTCACCTCCAGGTGTATTGACCCAGTGCACTAACCAGGCAGATACTGGGCCCACTCCCAAACTCATGAACTATGATTCACCTGATTCTGAGCATGAAATAAGAATTTGTGTTACACCAACTTACCAACACTTCTCTTGGCAAGGTAACATTCCTCAGGTCATAGGGTCGAGGGCTGTATCCATGGTCATACTGTTAGACACAAATATTTTGAATCATTTAGGTTGCTGTAAGCATGGCACCAAACACAATTGATTTGGGACTACAATTTTCAATTGGTTTTAAAAACTAGGAAAGATTTTTTGAAATATGAAAAATATTTATAAAAAACAGATTTGATATCCCACCAAATGTCTCCAGCACCTATGTCAATCCCGGAAAACTATTTCACATTTCATCATGATGAAAGTATTATCTATCTTAAATTATATCACGGCAGAACTTACAGCATTTGCCTTGGAGGCTCTTCTCTTGATACTGTCCCTATTGGAGGAGAACCTGTCTTGGTCCATGTCCAGAGACCAACCCCAAGACAACATGGCCTTTAAGGTTTCCCTGGCAGGATTCATGTAACGCTGTTTGGCCTGTGCAGTGAGAGGTGGATAAATGAATAAAACAGAGTACTTTACACTAGAAACTCGGAGGCAAATATTTGAGAAAAAAGTATTTTGAGATTAAAACTCACAAAAATTCTGCATTAAAAACTGTTAATATTCACAACTTGGACTAAAAAAATGTTTTCTTTAAGAGAAGAAAATAAAAAATAAATTAATCTCTATTCAAACCTCATTGTCCAACAGATGATATGGTTTGAGCAGTGAGTGAATCTTGCGGTCATCATCATATGTTGTACCAAATTGCCAACCCTCCTCGATCTGGCAAAATTAAGCAATAGTGGTATTACAGTGTACGACCTTCAATTCATAATATATCAATATCAAAATAAGAAGATCTCTCATTGAACATTATGGCCATTAATGGCGATAGTAACATTCAAAGGCAGAAAGCTGTATTTTGAAATGGTTTTGCCATGGTGTCATTATTGAACATGTGTAACATGTCTTGCTTGTAATGAAAGGTGATGGCAACTAGAATATTTTTTGTAACTCATTCAATAGTATAGCCTATGCTGCAAAAGTGTACAACATTAAAAAGCAGCTGCTAGTTTGATTATAAAGCTTTGCTGTACCACTGTTTGATGATGGGCCAAGGCAAAACCAATTAAAAACAGGGCCTCTTATCCTACAAAGATCTTTCATAAACTTGACAGATTGTGGCACTAACTCTTATCATGAGTTTTATTTGAACAAATAGCAGATGAAATTAAGATAAATTCCCAACCCTAACAATTTATGAGTATAATACATTTGTAAAATAATTCTTTTGTTATTGCATTCTGTAGTAAAATGAGTTAAAAAATTCTCATACCTTTTTCATTGACCAACAATCATGGAAGTGCTCTGAGTATTTGATGATTGCTTGTTCCACAGACTGGCTCAAATTTATTCTAAAAGAGAAAATGACAATTTGTTCTTGTAATAAGAGGCTAACTGGCAATACAACTTTGACAATACACACATAAAATCTAAAAATCTACTACTTTAAGCTTTTAATCTTACTCATGCTGATTAAAATTCAAAGCAAGATATGGTTAGAAAATATTGCCTAAGAATAACTGTTATAATAATTGGTATTCAATAAGATACGAACTCTACTATCATATATAAAGTTATAGTCGTATAAATTTATTCTTAGATTTTTCTTTTGCCGAATGTAATTTCAAGCTTTGACTCAAACATATTTTTTTAAGAATTAAAAAGTGTAAATTTACCTTGAGGTGTCTGCAGGCCTTGGGTTGTAGCTGCCATCCAGATCCATGGAAGTCTGCCTGAGCCATCCATCATCACGGTGACTGAGAGTGTAGTCAGGTGACAGGGCACAGCCAATTGCAGACAAGCAAGGAAGGGCTTTTGAGAACAGCTCAGGGTCATAAGCCTAATTGGACAATTTAATACGGGTTTGAAAAGGGAAGACAGGATCAATACACTAAAACGGTACTAGAAGACATGAATGGTTATCATGTATCAAATATCTTAAAACCAACCTTTAGAATAAATACTTATCAAATATGATCAAAGCCAAATCTTTATATAAAAGCCACTGTTAAAAGAAATTTTGAAATGCAAACACACCCTTTTGGCCAGAGAGTCGAAAATGCCAGAAAAGAGCATCATGGTCAGCCGTTTTTCCTCCTCACTGGCGGAACCAGTGGATCCCCGGCCTACTCCGCTGCCATAGTAACTGCCACTCCTCTCATAATGAGATGTCAGGACCTAGGGAAATACAAAATCAACAGGCTGTATAATATCATCAAAAGTCTTAGATGAGAAAGGAAGCACGAAAATTTATAGAAATATGGATAGAAGGTTCAAGTTATCTTTCAAACATATCCAGCAATTCTCTCTCCTTTCATTTGTCAGCTGATCCCTTGATAGGATGTTGTCTCTAGAACCTTCCTAAAAACATAACATAACGCAATCTCCTGCCATTCTGCTGTCTTTCAAAGTTCTTCACCCTTTTCATTTATTCTCCATCAACTTTTATTATCATTCTTCCTTTCACTTGTCTCTATCCATAGTTTTGGGCTTTTTCACATTTAGGAGGGAAATTTTTTGCTTGCTATATTTTTACAGACTTAATGCATTGGGTCTTCACTGTAGGGTAAAATGACATCTGAAAGACTTAAGAAGACATTTTAAAGGCAGAGGATTTACTTGTGTCTATAATAGCTATTTTTTCAAATAGGAGTTAAAGCAAAAAAGCTTCAAAAGTAGTTGATGACTTACTCTGAGAGGCACGACTGCATGTTCAGACAAGGCAGGAACATCTACAGTGAGTTTTCTCAAAAGATTGGTCATCAAGGGAAGACGAAGTTCTCTATAATGATGAAAAGTAACCAATGAAGTTGAAATACACAAAGGTAGTAATAGTGTCTCCTAGTCAAGCGGTTAATTAGAAGAAAATAAAGAAATATTATAGATTTGTATAAATGAATATAATATGATTGGGCAAAACTTCACTAAGTTTTTGCACTGGAAAATATTGTTAGAGAAACCAGAATGAATAAATGATATTCAAATGTTTTCTTTTACTTATTGGACTGAAATAAACAATTATCTGAACTTGGGTTAGTTGTATTGTTTCACTACTTTTGAGTAATCAGCTCTCTGAAAATCCCTGAACCAATAGCCTTAAAAATCAACTCATTTAATTTTTTTTGCCCTGTGAAAATATTCAACTTTCATCATATTCAATTCACTTCATATTTTTACTTTTGGTTGATAATGCTGGGTATCAAATCAAACGTACTGAGTGAAAGCAACCAGGAAGTCAGAGGTCATTTCCTGCTGCCCTTTGGTAAGTGTGCGACACTTGGACAGCCTGTAACAGGTCTGCAGCATGGTCTCCAGGAGGACAGACGCATGTTCAGATTCCCTGAAGTAGTGGCTGTGCTTCATCAGCAAAGGCAGCACTGATGTGCATAAGTAGCGGTTGAGAGCCAAAGCCATGTCACCCTCAGAGGATGGATCCTGTCAGACAAAGAAGTGTCTCTCATTAGATATTTTTCTTCTCAAAGCAATGATTATTACGCACCTTCAGCTTTCTCATTTCTTTTAAGCATATACTCAAACCTCTTTATGAAATTTAAGGAACAAGCAATGAGGACAGTATAAAGAAAACATTATATGAAATAAGGGAAGTAACCAGGTGAAATATGCTAAAAGAACTAATTGTCTGCGGAGACTGCAATGAGTGCACTAAACTATGAGTGACCCACCAGTGAGGAGACCAAAGTGTTGAGTAAGTGTTTGAGAAATGTTTTGTCTGTCAGCTGTACTTGAGTTAAGGAAGGTTGCAAAAAATATTTTTGCTGACAGTACATTAAGAAGTGTGTACAATGTTTTTGTTACACATAAGATAATTACAGATTGAGGTATAATTAAGGATGTTTTTAGTGTTTTTATACAGAGTAATATTCAATTTTTACCATCAAAAGCTGGTTATAGGTTAGAACAGAGGTATAGCAGGTGGCGGTATAAAGAGGTTTGAATGTATCCCTCTCTTTCAGGGATTTCTCATTGAAATTTAATCCTAAATGTTTTTAATAAACATTCCTTCTGTGTACCAGCAGATAATTTTTTTCCTCAACATGTGTTCATAACATACTTGATAAAAGGCTATGGAGAGCAAACCAAGCAAAATATATTTTTAAAGCAAAGCAAAAGATAAAAGTTTAAAAACAAAAGCAAAGACCGCAAAAGCATTGTTCTTCATTGTGAATAATTTGCATCAATAAGCTAATTAATACCCCAAAAAATATGACGTAAAAATTCCTCTGAAAATGGAAAATATCTTTTTATCCTACCATATCAAGAATGGTAGCAGCTCTGAGATCTGGCAAGAAAGCATCATCCAGCAATCTGTAAAAAGTGGTTTCACTGTCGATCCCATAGACACGATCCAGAAACATCACAATAGATGACTTGTGGTTGGGCTGGAGACCTGGAGGCATACTATCACCCCCTGGAACACCTGAATGGAATGATGAACAAATGAAAAATACATGAATAACCCAAATATTGTTCATAACAAAGTAGTTTGATAAACTGCAGAAAAAATATTAAGTAAAGTAATAAGTCTTCGGAGCCTTATGGCCCATTGACCTGGAGCTTATCCCGGTTTTTGTAGTGTGAAATGGACAAATGGTTGCCACCCTCTGGATAGGATGCTGGTCTATTGCAGATTACTTTCCCAAACCCAAATTGTGGATTGGTACCCATTTTACACCTGGGTGGGGTGAGGCAATTGGAATAAATTTCCTTGCCCAAGGATTAACCGAAGTGCCACTGTTAAGAATTGAACCCGGAAAAAATATAGCATATAGATAATAGCAAAATCAAAAAGAGCAATCATTAAAAATGAATAATAATCTGGTACCCTTGAGCAAGAAGCTGAATTTGCAGAGAGATTGTACATTTAAAATATGCAATTCTCTTTTTAACCACATACCTTCCTCTTCATCTTGATTTCTTCCAACTGGTAAAATGAAAGGCAAACCAAGAACACCCTCAAGATCCTCCATTGACACAAGACTTCTCAAGATGGCACGTGCTCTTAGAGAACTGCTGCGTCCAGCTTTGATGGCCTCTGCGTCCGGTGCACATTTTCCCAGAAGGTCGACCAAACTTGAATAAAAGTCCAAGATGGCTCCTCCAATGTCAACGTAATCTTCATCATCAACAGGTGGCAGATTATGAAAATTGAATTTGCTACAGAGGAAAAAATGCATAAATCAATTGTTGTTGTCATATGGTACATCAATTTCTAATAATATACAGAAAATATTTTGATAATTGAAAATTAATACATGAAATGTTAATCAATGTTCTTATTAGCATTATCATGGCGTATTTATTATTTCTGTCTTTTCTCCATTTAATATTTGCAAAAGAATAATAGATTTAAATTTTTCTGCTCAGCCTTATTTAGAAAGAAATAAAGAAATTTGAGTTTCCAATATTCTCACTTGTTGATCAGATATTTGCCACCAGTATCATCATCATTTTTCATGGCAGCAAGGAAACTTCTAGAATTTTCATCCTTGGATGCAGCAATCTGCTCAGACATCCGGATTCCATCTTTCATAGCCTTGAGCAAACCTCCTCCTTCTCCCTTCAAAGCAGGACCCAAGCACTCTGGGCGTCGAATCAAAAGCCTGACCACCAAGTTAGCATTCTCTTCCACAGTTTCCCCTACAAGCAATGAGTCAATTTGATCACACAATACATGATGCTTTTACTGTTATATTTCATATATATCATTACTTGAAAATATAGATAAAAGGAAAGAAGAAAGTTTGAGATCTGAAATGTATTTTTAGTGATTTTTAAATTGAAGAATTAGAATGCTAAAATATTCACCCATTACAAGAGCTAATGACAACATTTTTTTACTGGTTGTTCGGGTGTAAACAATTTGCTTTTGAAACACGGTAGTGCAATCTGATAATCATTTTCATCTGCGTGGGAAAATTAAATGTGCATTAAAGGCTTAGGGAGAAATGATTAAATGCACTGACAAAATGAAAAATAATATCTCGTGATAGCTTTTTTGTCCCTACCATTGTTCCATACACAGAAACGAAGAAAGTCCAAAAATCGCTCTCCCTCCACAGGGTCCCAGCCAATGTCAGGGTAACCTTTCTCAAGCAGCTCTGTGTTTGCCTTTTATAAATAGATAAACATTTTTAAGGTCTTTTTATTGTCTCATATCATTTTTAAATAAGTTCATGTGACCATACATGTGAAAATGAAGTTTCATATAATGTAGGTTATAAAATTTAGTCTATGAAACTTAGTTTAAAAAATGGACATGACTCATTACATTACATGTTCTTTATCTTAGAATTAAAAAGAAAAAATTTAAAAACTCACCTGCAATCCACATCTAGACAAGTAGACTGCAACCTTCTCAAGATGTGATTCTCTCAATGCCAAGGCAAGCTCATTATTATCCATTAGAGATGAGTACGCCACATCCAAGGGACACGACCCTCTCAATGATGGACGAGCTGAAGGTAAAGGAAATGGTTATAGCCCATCATTCTCTGACACAGCAAACTATCTATGCACCAAATCCACTGTCTGTTAAATTTTCTCTACCTCTATATCTATTAAGCTATTTTCAATCTTACTCTCACACTTAACATAGGTATATCTGGTCTACCTGTTTTGTCTTAAGGCAATCTGTATCAAAATCAAAACAAAACCATTGAATAAATGGCTAACATTTTCATATCATAATATTCATTTAAGAACTATCTTCATTATATCTTTAGGATAATACTTAGTTGACTCTTTTATTTCCGAATTCCTTTATTTTGAGTAAAAAAATAATCATATTCATCTTTGTGTAGCTACATTTCATATTGACACAACTCACCTAAAAGCATGCTGCTATTGTCCAAAAGATAGCTCAAATGTTCAAACATAGCTGCTTGATTCTGACCACTTGTACGGCAGAAGTAGCATAAGAATCTACAGCACATGACCACCATCTCAGCAAGTGCATCCTGTTGTATTTTATAAGAAATGATAATAATCTCAAGAATAAATAGTCAGTACAAATATGTTGATCTTTTTTAAAGATAAGAGTTTATTCTGCTGACTTTGTTTCACAATTGTCTTCTGATAAAAACAATATTAGGACACTAATTTGGTTGGTACCCATTTTCCCTCTAAGTTAATATAGGAGTAAATTTCCTTGACCAAGCATAAACTGAAGTGCTGCTAATGGGAATTAAACCAGGTTCTCCGAGGCTCTTTGCTGTATTGCTATCCGATCGGCCACTACCCACATTACACTGACTAAAATTTCAGGTTACAATTACAAGCAGTTGTTTTGAATCTTCATTTCTCAACAAGAATTTTTTTTGTATTTACTAAAAAATCAAAATAGAAATGACCCTTCGATCAAAATGCTAGCAATCAGCTATCTGCCTTATTTGTATTGACAAAGACTTACCTTATTTTGTTCTGAAAGACTGTCCATAGTTGTAGATTGGCTGGCCTGTCTGGGAGGCATGTCAGCTTGTTGTTGCTGCTGTTGTTGCTGCTGTTGCTGTTGCTGTGCCTTGTTGAGAGTGGTAATCATAAGCTGCATCACAGTTTCATGGAGGCACAGTGATCGCATCAGGTCAGGGTGCTGGAAAAACACTTTGTTATCCATAAGGTCCCTGTTGAGAAAATAGAAAATATAAATGACATATTCAACAGGGTTTTAGCAAAAGTTATTTAGAGCAATCCTCCACCATTTATCTTTTTTTAATACCATATTTGCTGCTACTTTTCAACTTCCAATCAAAAACTTTTTAATCTAAGTGACCATCAATGACACTGCCTTCCAATGTCTCAAATTAGTCTTGATTAACTAGATGATAGATAACTATAAATATAAACTTCTAGCTTTGTAGTGCTTTCATACATATTGTTAACAAAGTTGTACATACTTCAGGCTTGTCTTCATGAGCTCTTCCTCATCAGGCCCTGCCTGCACTTGCAGCAAGGAGCGAATAATGCCCAAGGAACGCAAAAGAAAATTGATGTCTTCGTGGCTTTTGCTGCTAATGACATATGCCTTGTCAAGAGCTCCCATAAGCTGTTAATGTGTTGAGATAAACAAAAACACAAAGAAACAAAAGAAAAAGAAAATAATAAGGAATATTGGTATGACTATTTCTTTCAGTAAAATAATCATAATTATGGCTCTTTAAAGATTTCTTTAAAACTTTCATATGTCTACATAAGATTAAAAGAAGATTGTTCTTTGGCTTACCTCAAAAAAGGGTTCAATATTATATTGATGTGAGCATTTCTCCCTCCTTCCTAAATTTTGTAGACAACCTTTTCCCTCTCTTTATCAGATCTTCATCTTTTTACCTATCATGACATGTTGGTTATTTTGGTATATTTTTGTTTTCCACCTCTTAATACCACATGAAGCAGCGTCCAGGCCAAGCTATGTCTGATTACAATTTAAAACATTAATGGCATAAGAACACTTATATATCACAAATTCCCAGACCACACTGGACTCTAAGCATTTTACAATACATATTTATACCTGGTAGACTATGGGCATATAACACACAGGACTAAGACTGGCTGCGTGGCAGACCAGAGGGACATTCAAATTTAACATCCATCTCTATGGAATTGTGTCTGCCTCAGACCTCAACCTGTAATCTCCAAATGGCAAGCATAGAACTTAACCACAAGACTACAAAAGGAACAATGGGTCATGGGATGTGTCTCTGAAGCCAAATATAACAAATCAGAGAACCTAGGAGGGAAAGTTTGAATCAAGATGGTAGTTAGCAACAAGATATATTTGACCTTGCTCTTTTGAATTAGCCATATCTTTATCCCAGTGTTTGCTTTTAATTCAAAATCATTGAGCAATTGTTGCCACAAAAGGTGCATAATAGGGTATATTGTATGCTAATATATCTTTTTGCCAGACATTCTTTCCATCCATCTGTGTCATCTGTTTATGTATTATTATATATATTCCTCTCTCATGTCCTCCACTAACCTCTCCAACACCATCATACTGCCTGTGTAGTAAACTGAACATCTCACGAATCAGGTCCTGCATGGAGATGAAGCTGGCTTCAGCCCATCTGACCACTGTGCTGGTAATCAGTTTCTGCATACACTCTGCATGGAAACACATTTATGGAACATGATACTTCTCTTCAAATAATGTAACAAATATTCATGGCAGTTGTTTTATTAAACCACATTTAATTCTTTTACACTGTGAGTGGTAAGCATCTCTTAATTTTAAACTCTTCAATAACATATCTCATGAGAGCAAATTACCTCTCTCTCTCTCATTGTGTTTTAAAACATTTCAATACACCAGACACATCCCACTTATCATTATAATTCTTTACCCAATAGTAATTAGGGATCTTACACTTATCTTCCTTCCTGCTATAGTTTACCTGGAAGTGGCTCCTCTGCTTCCACGCAAGCAGTTTCCTGTTGCTTGCTGCGAGACACCAAAGCCATCAATTTCTGTACCAGAGTTTGAGAGTCTGCATGCACAGGCAAAGTGTGAGGCAGTGTTTCCTCCTCATCCTTGTCAGGCATCTTACAGTGCTAGAGAAAAAATGACATATTATATATGAAAATGATGATACACATACACTCAGTTTAGAGTGACTATTTAATGTAAAATATTGAAAACAAATATTACACCCAATGAATTTCTCTTTATATGAGAAGTGTGCAATAAAACCATTTTAAGAATGGTAGTTTTTTAAAATAAAACAAAGTCTATATTTTGTTTTGATAAAATCGAAATAAAGCGGATACTTAGAATTATGAATTCATCATTATGAAAGTAATGGTTCAAGTTAAGTGAATAGAATATTTTCATAACATTTAAGAAACATTTTGAATAATACCTCCAGGATCTGATTGTGGAAGTCCTTCAGAGTTTCTCTTATATCTTCACGGCAAGGAGAAGTGGTCTCACAAACTTCTTCATCTTCACTCTTGAAGGCAAGAAGTGCTCTCATCTAAAAAGGGAGATAAAGTGTGAAGACAATCCTTTTCAAATAAATTTATTTCCAAATGGCAAAAACCAAGTAGATAAAAAAGGAGTTCCAAATATATTCTTAAATTTTCCATTCATGTTTAAAAAGCTGATATTAAAATCAATGATATTGTAAACAGATTATGAATAATTTAGATGCACTGATTACCTGCTCTCGTGGGGGACAACGGAACTCTTTTGTTTTCTTGGCAGCCATAGCAGATGGCATGTCTGTTTGCTTCACCTCATTATATCTCCTCAGCTGATCCTATGTTTCAAAATAATTTTTAATAGTTTAAGAATCTGACAGTGTTTTGAAACAGCATGAGGAAAATTCAAATCAATTGAAAACAGGGACTCTTAAGTTATAACCACAAAACATAATACATTCAGTCAAACTACATTATTTTCACTGTTTGATAATCCCAATCAACAAGAACTTTCCAATTCCAGAGTAACAAAATAATATTTTCCAAATATAAAAAAAGATTCATATGATAAATAATCAATTTAAATTTTTCTAAATGAATATCTATACATGTTTTATAAATAAATCACTTCAGCAACAAGAGGTCGATACTAGCAGAATGTTGTAAAAATGTCTTACGTTTTGACAATTGGCTACAAAGCCAGTTGAGAAAGCAATGATGGATTCTACACGATGTCTCAGCTGAATGTCACAAAGGTGTTTAAGAATTCTGCAAAGCTGGTGAGACAAAAAAATATTAAAATCATACCATTGAGAATGAATGAAATTTTCAAAGATAATCGTGAAAGAGATAGAAAAAGAGAGAGAGAGAGGGAGAAAAAAGAGTGAGACTGAGAGAGGGAGGCAGAGAAAGTGAAGAGAATATTACTTTTCAAACATTTATTAAAATATACTCTTTCAGATTAACACAGTGAAAACATGGATTATATAAATGTTCAACTGATATGTCACATATTATTATCTATGCATTTAAGCAAACAGTGTTTGTGTTACACATTTTCTTTAAAAAATAGGTATTTCTTCTAATGATAAAGAAATGCTGATTGCAAGAGAACAGTTGTAATACCTTAAACATTTTCTCAATTTTTTAACTAATAATTTCTCACCTCAAGCTTTACTGGTTCTTCCATTTCCATTTTGAGCAAACCTTTAGCATCACGATCTGAAGAAAAAATACCACAGAAGATAAGCTCTCTGTTTGTCTCTGTCCTTTCCATTTACTCTTGACTTTAGCAAATCATTTCAATGGGTTCATATATTCATATTATTGCATCATTCTTACAAGCATGTTCAATTATTGAAATGAATGAACTAAACCTCACTAAAGCAAAATCCACATTGAGATAGCATCCCCTTGTTGATATTCTAACCTAATAAGATATTGTTACATTTAATCAATTCTGAAAAAAAAGACATGTTAGAATATCAAAAAGAAATCTTACTTTTTTTATAGGGATTAAAGACAATGGGATCAATTAGGCACAAGAGGTGGTGAAGGTCATCGTCATCCAGCAGTCCCATAACCAACAAGTTGTCGCAAACCTTCAACAAGGGTCTGTAAGAATCAACAAATGTAGATGAGGAAATATTAGAATATGTGCTCTTTAACCCTTTCACTGCTAAGTCTAATTCTAACCAAACAATATACAAAATATTTCAGATTTACATATTCCTATACTTGATAAATAAGATTTCAGAGGACTGACATCTGTCTATCCGTTGAAATTTGATTTATTTGGTGCAAGAACTGGTAAATCTTGAAGATTTTGATGTCTCAAGTAAGTAGTTTCAGAAATACCCTTAGCAGTGAAAGCTTTTCATACTGATATAAAAAGGAAAATAGTTTTTTCATATTGTTGCTCGTGAATGCAGATATTTTAAAAAGAAATTCATGTGGGAAAAATGTTAATTCATAACAAGTGGTACCAAAAAGAGAAAATGTTTCAATGGAGCTAATATTGTCAAAAGTTTAAAAAAAAAAATGAATTAAGGATCAGATGAAACAAAACTTTACCCTAGAGATATTACAAGCCATCATCTTTAAGGACAATTTTGGTAAGGAATTGTGATCTAATGTATTTAAAAGAGCTCCTTTTCACACTATATCTGAGCTTGATTGAGATACATACACAAAGAGATTGGAGTTAGAGCCCCCAATGGGGTCCCTGACATGGGCTGCCCCTTTGTCAATAGCTGTTGTCAATGATGCCATAATGAAAGACTTGAGTTTTTGCATGGAGAAGTAAGGAGAAGTGCAGTCTTTGCCATGTTTCTGCATCCTGAAAGATAAAAATTAAGCAAAAAAGTTTGGATTTCTAATCGATTGGAAATATTGTTTGAAAACTAGGTAACAAAGTACAATTGTCAGATAAAAAAACTACTGGCTGATTTGTTAAAAACAAATTTTGAGTTGAGTTCCCTCAACACTGAAACAGTTGTAGCACTACAAAACTAATATATAGTGTGCCCAACTCATTATTCAACCTAACTTTGAATACTTTGTCATATTACACAAGCTGCCATGTAAACAAGCTACAATGTCAACAAACAATTATCTACCTGTCCTGTATCTCCTGATCAGTAATAGCCAGAACTGGTCGTATGGAGACACTTCCTTCCATGGATGGGATTTGCTGCCTGATACCTGTGCCATTGTCTCCATTGGTAAGCTTGCGGTAAAGACTGATAGACTTGGTGTTCTCAGTCAATGGGATGATGTACTCATTTTGAGTCATCAACCTGTAGAAATGAACAAATTACAGCAGATGAGTCTCTATCTATTTTTCCATTTATCTTTTTCAAATACACATACAGCTGCTATAGAACACTGAATTAAGATTAATGAAGCAAGAGTTGTAGTTATACAATTTTCATTTCTAAACTAAAAAATTAAGTAAGATTTCATCTGGTTGTCTGTTAACCTTTGCCAAATATTTTACTTGTTATATTTTTATTTTTTTTCTGTGAATGGAACACCATAGATTGTTAATGTGCATTCCAACTATTCCTGTTTTGCGTAATCAAATAAGACAATCGAAAAGGAGTCATACAAAATTTCAGTTACACTTCCAAAATTCTTACAAAGTATAATAATGATATTTTATTTTTAGTATTTTTCAGTGATGACACCTTACACTCCTTACCTGGTTCTGGAATGGAAATCCAGGTGCATGCCAATGAGCAGATTGTGGAATCCATGGCGTAGAGGTCCTGACAGATCTGAAAAGTGGAAATGGGGAGCAAGGAAGGGGAAGCAGGAGAGTGGGCAAGATCAGAGGGTTGATTGGCTTTTTTTCCACTAGTAAAATTTGAAACCACTGACAATAATGTTTGCCTCTGAAACAAAATTAACAAGAGATGCTGATATTAGAGAATATTCAAGAAAACATTTTGAATCAATTTACAATTAAATTATTATATACTTTGCAAATGTTTTCAAAACAGTACATGCGACCAGAATCCTTTCAGAGTAGTTGTTTGTTCTTGAATTGTCTACATTTTAAGGGTACATGTATCAAAATACTAAAGTAATAATGATCTACAGAAAATTCATATTAGTAAAGCTTGATATTGCTTTAGTCAATGCTCTCTTACATTCACTCTTGATGCAGTACATGAGTTGTCTTTCATCCACATGTGTCACAAGAGTGTGGGCAACACGGTGGTTACCATGGGAACATACTGCTTGGTATAACTCTAGAGTTTTAGCATGGAAGCTGAAAGTAAATTTATTGACTTTGTTATCAAAGCTATTAGGTAATAGTAATTATTGAATATTTCCACCTGTGAATTTTTTTGTATTTTGGCTCAGTGACAGGTCATAAAAATAAAAAAATAAAAAAAACCCTTATTCCATCTCCAAATTTCTATAAAATTCTAAGTTATGATTTAAATAAATGTAAAATAATAATAAGGTCAGCATTATCAATAATTTAAGAATGAATAAGTATAGGAATTAAGGGTTTCATACATGAGTTGATTTCCAGCACATTATTGTGCTGCATCTCACTACAACTCATTAATTTATCTTTCAGAAATATCATATATCCATTTTTTTTTATTAGAAGGAAAGCAGATTCCTACATAGATTCTTCCATGTTTTAGTTCACTTACTCCAACAAATCAGTTTTTTCAATAAGTTCCAACACATCAAAGCACTTGTCCTCATCAGGAATGTAGACAGCCAACATTGACACTTTAAACAAACAAAAAATAAGGTTTAATTGATTTAAAAAATTAGAATCTTCCATATTCTTATAGGGGAAATCATCCTTCATAAATCTAGTGAAGAACTATGCAAAAGCTTAGGTAAGTGTGTAGGAATGCTAACCAAAAATAAGCAAAGATTCATCAAATCAATATTTAAGAAAAGATCCTGTGAAAATTCCTACCAGGTTCTTCACATATCATGCTCCAGCCTCGAATGTCTGAGAGTTTGAGAGAACTGACAGACAGCGCCACATTTGGCACACGTGCCCAGTAGCCCTGTATGATGGACTGCACGTCTAGGCGGGGAGGACACATGGGAATCAATGACTTGGGGCCACGGAACACGGCTGATGACAAAGGCAATGAGGTCTGGGTGCGGAAAACAGAATTGTAAGGATTTATTGGTTATCATGAAACCATATTCAGATTGAAAATGAAAATCAATTGAAAGGGAAGTTTAATCAAAGCTGTAAAAAGCTGAATAGTAAAAGCCTTTCATACATAAGATTTAATTATTTTGAGCATTTTTAAGTAGAGTTATAATATAAATGTGCAGACACATAGCTCACTATATCATATCTATGTTAGTATCCAATAAATCCAACATTTTACCACCATATTATTTGAGAATTACAATACTATCCTATTTTCAGCTTTGGTTTCATTCAAATCTGTATCAAAATACCTTTGTACTCCCAAGCTCAAACTGGAAGATTTCCTTGCTTGTTGGCTCACAGAACACTGCAGGGAATAGCTTAGTACCTGGTTCCACCTTTAAAATACAAAATGAATAAAAGATAGGAACAAAAAAGGTTATTTCGTGATCAACACATTTTCACTTTGAACTCATCCTCTAAAGTGGTGAGTGTTGTTTTTTATCTTTTAAAAAAGATATATCCAACTGGTTCTGTCTCATTTCAATACCCTCAAACATTGTCTGAACACAAGTTCTAATAATTCCTTTCAATCTGATACCAAATATTATTTTCTAAATGTTTTTGGTTACTTGTAAGAGAAAATTTTGTCAAAATGCCTAAAGTTTTAGGTCCAAAAACTGGGTTTATAATACTGAAGAATAAATGAGAAAATAGTAAAAACTTCTTCAGTTGATAAACCACAAACAACAAATAAACAAACAAAGAGGCAAACAATAAATCATAATATATCAAAACCCATAAAGCTATCAATGTCTAACAAAACTATTTTGTATCACTGATTCTGATAACTGAAATATTTTAAGGGTCATATATTTAATTAAGGGAATTTACAAATTACCTGAAACTTATTTGCTACTTCCTTGCCATTGACAGAGAAGCTGAGGACTCCAGTGGCAGTGTCTATGGAGCAGCCAATGACTAGGCCTGGGGAGGCCCTCTTGGAGGAGATCTCCTGGCTGGAGTCTGCGTAGCGCTGCTGCAAATCTCCAGCTGACATGATGTAGCAATTCTTTCTGCTCACACTGGCAACAGATGAATGAGGGTAATAGTAAATAAACAGTGCTGATTTGAGAGCCAATAAATAAGATGCAAAAAGGGGGGGGTTAAAAGTAGTTCAATAATAGTTAAAGAGTGGATTTAGATGTGTGTGTGTGTGTGTGTGTGTCAATCGGCTAACTGTGTGTAGGCCTATGGGTCTTCTCAAAGCTAAAACTCACTTTTTGCTGAGAATAAGGTTGAATGTGGTTGTATCAAAGTAAACCATTATTTTCATGTAGTACTGAACCAAAGATGACAGTAATTTCAAATTTCAAATTTGAAGTTTGCCAAAACAATAGACTTTTGGATAAAACCACTACGTCGTTTAATAAAGCTCATGATACACATAAACCATCTTCAGGTCAATTGTAAATACCATGCAAAATTTGGTGTAGATTGTTCTGTAGATCCAGAGTGTTTGTGTTAAACAAAACTAGATTTGCCAAACATATACAATATACTAGCTAATAGATTAATAATTTCTTTACCTTTGGTTCAACTTGTAATCACTTGTTAAAGTTGACACCACAACATGTCTAATGCTCTTCATGTCAAAGGTACTTTCATGATAATGGAAACTTGGTGTCACCCAACCAACAAAGACCTGCATGGAATTTATAAAAATCATGATAAAGAAGGCAGACTTTTAAAAATGATAATAAAGAAAAACTCTCTGGAACAATGAGTGTGTAATGAGACTATGTTTTTTTCCCTTTGTTTTAAACTTGTAACGAGGGGGGGAAAAGGAGGAGGGAGTCAGACAAGGAGACAGGACCACAGGAAAAGAAGAATAAGACTGAAAAAGAAAGAAAGTATAAAAAAAGAGCAAGACAAATTGAAAATGATCAAAAACAGATGTTATTCTAAAGATAACTTATCCTGGACAAGGTTATTTGATAAGTTTCTAGAATCTAATCAAAAGGAGTTGAGCTAATTCCATGATGTTTTATGATGTTTTACAGAACCAAAAACAGATCTCATTTTGAACACATGGCTAGTTTCATGTAGATGAGACTTTCTTTCTACAATTTATCACTATTTTTTGAAAGTGTTAAACATTATGGATTGGTCTAAAACTTTGTGAAATATTTTTTATAGATGGTGCAACTTTACAGTTAAGGCATTAAAATGTAAAATGATAACCATGCAACCAAAAATCAAACAATATTGTTGTAATTTTTGGTTCAATAGCAGGAAATTTAGTTTCCAGGCTTTAAGAGATTAAAATTTGAAGGTTATCAAGCATTTCCTTCAATTCCATTGCACAAACTAATCTAGTACCTATAAACACATTTATGTTTTGTTCTTTCAAACACATATAAATTCACTTGATATATTCAAAGCTCCAAAAGAATCTTCTCTGCTAACCACGACTTTTCATACAATGTAGTATAAACATTCATGAAGTAAAACTGTAAGAATGCTGAACAATTAATTACTGTCTTACATGAATTTTTTTATTTCTGAGTTCCTTTAAAGGTTTACCAACCTGTGCAGGGTCCTGACCAGGGAACACTCTGACGGCGTAGTGATACTCATCCATTTGTTCCGCTATGGCATTCATCTCACTTTGCTCAAATTCTGATGGGCCATACTCTGATTCTTCAGCATACATAGACTCTGAGACCATAGCCTCTTGAAACTCATATGGTATGAAATCCTTGTCTTGCCCAGGTTCAAACTCTCCGTCTCTCTGCGTGTTCTTTCCTCTTGGTGCCTTCTTTTTGTCTTGATGATGTCCCTGTACATGTTTCCGATCCAAACTAGAATATTCCGTGCAGCGAGCTCTTCCCATATTGTTGGGAGAAGGGTCTCTAGATTTTGATTTTTTAAATATAGAAGCAAATGACTTGCCCTGTTTCTTTTGTTGTGCTGTGTTTTGTGACTGTTTATCTTTTATAAGCTTTGCAGTGTCCAACACTTTGTCTGCAATCAGTGAGAGCTTAGATCCACTTTTAGGTTTGTTTTTTGGAGGCATCAGAAAAGAGTCATTACTCTCATTCAATTGTGATTCACTGGCTGCAGATTTCATCCCTGTTGAATGCTCCTCAAGGCTTGACTCATCCAGAGAATTACCTTTACCAGTTTTGATTCCTTTTAGGTAACTCTTTCGACGCTCTGCTGCACTGAGTGCATCTTCATCAGTGTAGTTCCTATGCAAAGCTGAAATACAAGATGCCATAAGAAAGTTTTAAACTTTCCTTATTTTTGATATGTGTATTCTGTGTTTTGTCAGTTGAACGAAGTTGTTAAGCAATTTTTCTTGAAAAAAGAACCTGTTGTGCTTAATGATCACTCATATCATTCTTATCTATACCAATATCCAGTCTTTTTTCCCCCTCTCATCATTGTTGTTTTCAAGATGCTTTTTAAAAACTCTTACAGTTCAAAATATACATATATCAACCTACTTTTTTATATACATATATATCAACCTACTTTTTCTAAGAGTCAGATCAGGGCCTCCATTGATAACATCATTGACACTGTAGTCTTCTTCATCTGGAAGGTTCATAATTAGAATAAAGATAGGAATCTTGAACAATAAAGGCTATAGAATGAGACTGTAAAACAGATTGTATTTTAAAATACTTGCTGAAATCTTTTCAGTTTTAATATTAAAATTGAGAGAGGGTGACATTTTTCAGTCCAATTTTTTTAACCACCCTTGAGTCAATATTTCAAACCTGAAAGAAAACAAAATTTGTTTATCATATTTTTAGTACTTAACCTTACAAAAAAATGCAATAGTCAGTGTTAAAGTGTTAAGAGCTTTCCATTAAACAGACAACTAATATAGAAGATTAATAATAAGTATCTAAAGAAGATTACATACACTTTATACTGATAATCTATGGAGTGAGTACTAAAAACATACATAAATTAGAGGTTTGAACGGCCTGTAGATTCTAAGTATAGACTGTTTTAATGACACTTTTATCTGAAGTGTAATATTATATTCAGAGAAAAGTGCTATTACTACAGTCTATACTTTAAAAATACGGGCCTTTGAAACCTCTGATGTGAGATCAGAGGTTTGATCAGCCGTAATTCAGGCGAGAACGCAAAGCACGAAGCTCTGAACTAGACATCAGAGGTTTGATCAGCCCTTTCCGAAAAACAGCACTTCAGAGGTTTGATCAGCCCTCTGTCAATATATTCTGTTACAACAATTTATGCTATTTTAGCTTCCACAATGGCAATGTGCTTAAAAACAGGCTCACTGTTTTCCTCTGATAGATGAACAAAGTTTTTTCCAATAATGATTTGATTAATCTCAACAAGAGCAGATATTAAAACTAACAATAGGAAAACAAATTGATACAATTTCAAGGTTTTTTTTCTATACCTCTATGTAACTATTCTAAAAGCAGAAAAGTGGAAGCAACAGAAATAAAGTTTAACACTTAACAAATGTAAAACTGTTTGAAGAACGTTTTAATGAATGGTCTGAACCAATACTTTCTCAGCGCACTTACTAGCCTCTGGGATTGTTTCATCAATTCTGTTCTCAATGTGGTTAGTGTATGAGGTTACACAGTTCTCATGCTCAGGCGTTCCATTAGAATGGGCAGCTTTAACTAGACTGTCTGTCACAAGAGATGAGCACACAATGAGATACAAGGTTTGAAAGTACCTGCTCTCATCAGAAACAGAACATCAAGGCTTCATGCATGGTCATGCAATAAGGCAACATTATTCAGTCATGCTTTTATCTAGAGGGAAGATTTTGTTTATTCAGTTATCATTATCATTGAGAAACTGTTTGATAAAATAGTTAGTATGCTCCCTTCACAGTGAGTTTATTCTCATAGAAAGGTGGGGAAATTCAGATGGTGTAAGAGTTTATCCTTAAAACATTTGTTTTAGTGTGAAATAAAAAAAAATAAAGATGCCCATACATTGGCTTGACAGTCAATAAGTTTAAACAAACAATCAATGAAACAAAAACAACAAAAAAAAAAACCAAGAAATTTTACAGATCTTCAATAAGATCTTCCATAAAGAAAGTTTTAGTATAAAAGTCAAACCAATGCAAATGGGCATGACGATAAGAAGATTAGTAAATCAACCATTAATTTGTTGCAAGCCTCCTCCTCCTCCTCCTCCTCCACCTTTGTCAAGGGATGAATGACTACTAGAGGGGCCAGGCATACTTGACATGCTGCTGTTAGTCACACTGCTACTATTGATGCTATGGCTACTCATGCTGCCACTTGGATGGTGCTGGTGGTTGTGGTTGCTCTCATGCTGGTGGTGGTCATTTGTCTGGGATTTAATACTGCTACTGTTTTTGGATGCTTTACTGCTGGTAATTGTTTTGTTGCTGATTGTTTCGTTACTACTCTTATCATCATTGATGGTTTTATGTTTGCCATTTTTGCAATCATTGCAGTTGCCATTGCTTATACCTGTAGCCACCTCTTCTTCCATATCAACATCTCCTCTCCTCCTCATGTTTTCAAGGTTGAGACGTTTTTCAAGGGCTCGCTGAGCCATTTGTTTGTCTTTGCTGTAATGAATAATGTCAAAATGAGATATGAAATATGTCCCTTGAGTAATAAAGTTAAATAGAACATTTTTTTTTAATGAATGACTTTCATATAAAAGAGATTAACTTGACAAAGTAATTCTTTTTCACTTCCAACAAATGATTTAGAATTTTTTCCTTTTAAGCTAAATAATACAACCAGAAAAGTTTTTCTTTGTAAGAATTATCCATACTAAAATTAGTGAGCGATTAAAACACTTTTCTTTTTAATGCCGAGATATAAAGGCTTAAAATCATGAGAAACTTAAAAGCAACAAAGGAGCAATTTATAAAGTAGATTCCTCTTTGTGCATGACTACTTAAACTCAATTTAAAAGCTATTTGCAAATTTACCTGGAAATAAATTCATCTTTGCAAGTCACTGGAAGGCTGAGACGGAGGTATTCCAGATGAACTTTATCGAGAGTACCAAAGGTTTTGGAGCTAACTTTAAGGCACGGGCTGACATTAGGCCTGTTGGAGATATTATGTAAAATCTAATAGTTAATCATGGTCTTTTTTTCTTTTTTAGATACATTTGAATATCTATAAATATACATATGGTTTTGTTTCATTATAAATCATAACATAAAACAACATAGAATATGACTCTGGAATAATATAAAAACAAAAGAGTTATACAATAAGCAATCTCATATGACATTGTCCACCCTTTATTTTCATATGATTGATTTGTGCCTTACCCTCCAGTGGTACGAGAGACTAGCAAGCTGGGGTGAGATGCGTCCAGACTTTCAAATTTGGCCTCAATTTTTCCATACCAAAGTGTCATTGGTCTGGTCATGTTACTGGAGATAGAGGAGAATGATTATTGTAGAGCTTTTTAAACAAAGCATCATTTATAAAAACTCTAGAATGATAAGCTTGATCTACACTTTTGTAGTCTAACTTTCAAAATCTTTTCAAGGTTTTGAACTACCCTTTTGGGGTCATATTTTATGCACGACCATTATTTTTTAGTAAGCAATATGATAGTAGGTATTATTCAAAAGAAAGAAGAGAAATGGGGAGATAAAAAGTAACGAGAGGAGCATTCCAACCTCAGACTTGCTGCAACACCCATTGCCTGGCCCCCAACATAAGACAACATGCCAATCCACATTTTTTTGTCCATCCACTACATATACACTGTCAATAATCTTAAAAATTACTTATTTTCAGTGAGTTTTAAGACTGGCTCCACACTTTATCATTATTTTAGGATGAAAATGACTAAACGTGTAATGTTGCTGTCGAACAATCTCAGGAATAATCAAGTTGCTCAAACTTGAAAAGGAAAGAATATAAGTAACCATCATGAGAAAACAACTAGACCTTGGTATTCCTTTCAGGAAGATACTGGGTTATTAAAGGAATTTTCACTTTTCTTTTAAATTTGTATTTTCTTTAGTAATCATTTGAAACCATGAAAAGTATTAATGATTAAAAAGACATTATTTTCAAAAGACAAATAAAATGAAATAAATTAACTTACACACAAAATGGTTCATATCCCTCCTGCAAACCACAGCTGGTGAAAAACCTCAAAGTGTTGATATCCTGACCAAAATTGTACTTGGCTCGTTGATATGGGCCCATTGTGAAGGCAGGGACAAAGCCTAGAAAATGCAAAGAATTTGAATCACTGGCAACTAAAAAATGATTGCAGGAAATAGAGAAATAAACATCACTGATCATTTTTACCTATGAGTATCAGAATTCTTAACAAAAACAGTGAATTCACTCACTTTCAAATTCTGTCCAAATACATGTATTGATCAACATAGATTTACCACTTATTAGTTTCTATATTTATATTTATGTGATAATTTGATTGACGTAGGTATATCTCTCCTGTTACAAGAACTTATGTATTAATTAATTTAACATTCGTTATTCCTTGCAGTGCATTATTTATACCATTGTGGTTGTTATATTGACAAATTTTAAAAAATAATTTCTTTTTGGGACAAATAAAGTTTATATTGTATTATTATTATTATATAGTACAGGAGGTATTCTTTATTAAATTATCTTACCATCTCCATCTGTTGCATATACATCTCTGAAGGCAATCTCCTGTCCCATACAGTCCATCATCAACTCTCCATTCAGAGAAAACACTGAAAATTGTTTAAGCAAATGTAAGAATACATATCTGCATACTTAAGCCATAAAAATTTACAAGTATCATATCTACTTTCAGCAGATGATAACAAAAATTTATTCTTTGAGGGGTAAAAATTCAGGCATGCAATTATCCATTTTTCATTATCTCGAAATGAATGCTATGCTAAAAGTTTTATTCATTTTAATTGTTTTTTCATTATTGATCAATACTGCATTAAAAGAAATTAGAGTCATGATAGTCAATCTAAATGTCTTTCCTGGAGAATCAATGTAAAATCCAAGATATATAAATAGAGGAATAAATCAAAATGAAGGTGACATACAGATAGTGCTGTCCTGTAGATCCAGCATGCAGCCCACCACATCTCCTGCAGACCAGATTTTGCCATATGCTTCTGCCCCATTCAACCATTTGGCAGCCTAAGACATTAAAGAACAGGGAAATTAGACAAGTAGAGAAATTGAGCTTAATCTATTTCATAGAATTGAAGGATATATCTAAATTTGTAATCACTTCAACAGGAAAAAAATATTTTAGAAATTTCAAATAGAACTTATAGCCTACAAAAATTAGAACAAAATTATTCTATATTTTCTACACTTTATTATCTTTATACACTTTATTTTCACTGCCTGGGAATTTGATTGAGATAAAGTTTCATTATCATTGAATTTCTCTACCAGAATGTATTTGGGACATATCAATAGATCAGCTAATTCCTCTTACTGATCGGAAATAAAAAGGATTCTAAAAATAATTTGTCTGTCTTGTTATAAGAGATCAACGATGAATACAAAAAAATGAGCTTTCACCGGAGGTTTGAATTTAGAATGCCATGGGATACTACATGTTATATGAGTCAATAAATTCTTCCTTAATAGACAACAACCTCTGAGAACACAAAACATCAAAGAAACTAAGAATTTTCAATATTTTTTTCTCATTAATTTAGCTAATTTCAATGAATTACCCTATAACCATCAAAAGCATATGCTGTTCCATCTGTGCCCAACTCATTGAAGGGTTCCGCACTCACTTTAGCCCAGCCCACCTTCATGTATCCAGTTGTAACAACTTCGAATTCATAATACCTAAAATAGATATGAATATTGAATAAATTGGCCTCATTGATGAAAAAGAGATACATAATCCAAGATTTTTACGTGTTTCAACTTACTGTCCCTTAATTTCAAATCAGTAAAACTGTTTCTTAATCCATACTATTCATTTCTCAGTATTTCATTTTTGTATAATTCAAATTATTCTGCAAACAGTATGATAATAATAAATCTAATTAAACAGTTATAAATGCCAGCAGCATAATGTCTCTCTACTTGAAACAAATATACCAGAGCAAATTATGTACATACCAGCTAGCAATGAAAACATAATGAAAGTGAACATAATAGACAAGAAAGCAGGATATAACATCACTCACCACTTGCCACTGCATACTGCATAGTTCTTTTCCCCTCTGTATGTTCTTGTGAGTCTGTTTTGAACTTCTTTTTCTGTTGCAACAACTAGATTTCCAAACAAATAAAAATCAAGATAAAGCATGAAAAGCTTACTAAGAAATGTGCCATGCTTAGCATGATTCATCTTTTTAAAAAAGCTTTAATGTTAACAAGATTCACTTAAATTTTCTTGGTCTTTATTTGTCTTTTACTTCTTTTACCTGTTTTTAATTCTTTTGGCTATTCATAATAAAGGATTGGAATATATTTATTATTGTAAAGACCAAATAAGCCCCTGTAGGATTGTCTTTCTCTCCTCAACCCCCCCCCCCTACTTCCACTCCATCCACCATCATCTCAATTTTAAACAAGCACCAAACCTAAAACCTCACCACAACTGAAAAGAACTGTATAAGGATCATTATATACTTTTCATTTTATTCTAAAACCATATAAA
>JAUEKZ010227825.1:0-21493 GCA_031471865.1 Melibe leonina
GTAAGCAAATCAGCGTGTGTCTTAGATTATAACTCTATCTTGTCCCCAGTCTCATACTATTAACGGTATGATCTTTACTATTTTGCTTTTTTTTTTAAACCTTTCCCTTATTGCTGCATTTATGATATATCAGACTATTTTCAGATTATACAGATTGGTCACATAATACTCAACAAACAGATATACAAAGGCAAGGCAGGGGTAAAACTCTGGATAGTTTAATGTCAATGTCAGTTCTGGCTCTGCCTCCTTTTTAACTTACTACCTACTTATAAAATATACTTCATCCTCTCTGTATCAGTTTTTTAAATTTAAATCACTGAGAAGTCGCTAACATAATTCGCTTTAAGTGTAAGCTTAACCATTGTTCCTTTTGTACCATGAGAGCATTGCTTTGAGAATGAATTGCACGCCTGATAAGGAAATCAAACTTTCCTTTATCTTTGAGCTTTCATTACGTAATAGAGAAATCTATAAGGCTAGTCTGACAGATATTATATGATCTACAAGAAAATATCATTTTAGTTCCACAAAACTACCAGACCTCATTATACTTACTCCATGCATGTCACCCTCTCACACAGTGCGGTAAAAACTGCAAACATTCTAAATGTCACTTGGGTTGCATCGTTGATATTCAAAACCTTAGGAGAGAAATGAGAAATAACCCAAAAAATCCTTGACTATAATTTTTTCTATGAAAAAAAAGACTTTTTGCAGAATCTAGTTTAAGAAATATAAAAAGTAATGAATGCTGACAAATTAAGTACCAGTAATAATCTTTTTTAACCTGAAAAAAACCCCACATTCTCAAGTTTACTGCCACTGTTCAATATTTTTTACCCTTTCAAAAATCATGATAAAATTGGAAGGCAGTCACTGAGCTGGAGTCCACAGGGAGCGCAAGGCAGGGGTAGACCAAGAGAGACATGGCTGAGATGTGTAGAAAGGGACAGGAAAGTGATGAAGCTCAACTGGAATGAGCTAGGAAAGGTGACCCAGGATAGAGATAAATGGAAGGAGCTTGTCTGTGGCCTATACCCTGCCATGGGGAAAAGGCGATGATGGTCCCTGTTGCTCACACTGACACAGAAAATAATGAAAAAGCACAACTCAGACACTTACTTTAAATACATAATCATATTGTTTTTCTGTCATGGTCTGCATGGTAGGCACTCCATCCAAGGCTGTGATCATCTCCTGTGGACAGAAAATTATAGAAAAATGTCTTAGTAGTAGAATGGCTGGCTATTTCCTTTGGCTTAACATTAAGACTTTTAGGGGCTCAAGGCTAGAGGTACTGTACATACAGCAAGTGAAAAAAATGCTCACACATCAACTGTCAAGTGAAGGACCAAAACAACATCTTGTTCTGGGAACCTGGTCCTATCACACCAAGCCCATTAACATAGAGTGATAAGAAACAAAGCTAAAGGAGATATTATGTACGTGGGACCTACCTAGGCACAAAGCTAAAGGAGATATTATGTACGTGGGACCTACCTAGGCACAAAGCTAAAGGAGATATTATGTACGTGGGACCTACCTAGGCTCATTCAACTAGCAACTGATAAAAGACAATGTGTTTCACCCAAATGTCCAACCTGCTACCATGAATACATTACCTACAATCAGTAAAAAGGACATCTGCTGAACTGCCCATTGTCAAGCTCAATCAATAACTCTTCCAATATGATTTTTTCTCTATTTAAGCTTAACCAGACATGCAAGCATGGCAAAGACACACACGGCAGAACAGGAGCATGTGACGTGTGTAACATATCGTAAAGCATGAAGTAGCAGGCACTGGGAATTCATTTGAATTGAACACTCCAACAACATTCAACCTCTTTCGTTGGTTTTATCCATACCGCCTACACCCCTGTACCCTCTACCACAAGGAAAACAAATTTGCTTTAAAATCTAAAATCAATAATCAGATTTTTTACCTTGAGATTGATGACAGTGTCAAGGTCGCCATCTTCTACCACAAAAGCCTTAGCATAAGTTTCAATTCTGTTTGGATCCACAAGGCGATAGTGGTGCATGAAATCAATGTCTCCTGTAACAGATAAAAAATGACAATCTGCATGAGATAAAATAATGAAAATAAGAGAAAACAACAGAAGAAAACAGAAGATGTGCTGAAAATGTGATCAAGCATTTTTTCTTCCATCCATTGATATGTTTTTCTTTTAAAGTATTTTTTAAATCTACAAACCTACAGAAAATCTGACAAAGAAAATCTCCTGCTTTATACTCTCTAGCACTGAGAGCTTTTCTTCAGAACGGGAAAATAAATAGCTATCTAATTCAACTTCAACCTTAATAACTTGTAAAAAAAATCCCTGCTCCAAACATTTCACCTTTTTCATCTAGATCAGTCCTGTAAGCTGTTTCCTCTATGATCAGGCTTGACTGTTCGATGACCTTTTTCATGTGCTCCTTTAGCAGCATCCCTCCTCTTCTCATGAGGACATTTACCCTTCGCTGACCAGTCACTTGGAGAAAAGAAAGGAAACATCATTTACAAATTTTAGTAGAAAATTTCAGTATGGTAAGTATGGTAAGTTACCTAGTTATAAAAAAAGTTCTGTTTGTTAAAGAAGTTCCTTAAGTCTTAAGTAATCCTTTTCTTTGTTCTCAGTTAGTTCTCACCAGTTCTTCTCTTTTTGTCCTGTAGGCCATCTCTATTTCTTTTGTTGCCTATCTCTCTCTCTCTCTCTCTCTCTCTCTCTTTACACACACACACACACACATGCACACACATAAATACACACACACACAAAATATCTTCTTGAATTCTCTCCCAAGACATGTCAGATTTGAGAGCAATATAGACACTTTCAAGACCTTTTTAAAATCTCATTTATTCAATGTCTGTTCAGTGTATCATTTTTAATAGATTCCATTGATTGTAATTGTAATCTCTCATGTTGAAATCATTCTTTTGTTTGTCAGGGTTTCCTTATAAATTGATATATTTTTTCCAGTGTATTTTCCGTGAATTTGATTGTTCATACCTAGTGTAATTGACAATGTTCAAAATAATTTCTCTGTTGTTTTTTTTAAAGAAATTGTATATTAGCAATTTCAACCTGTTGAGGTAAACCATGTTAGTGTTAGATGAACTTTTTATACTCCAAATTTCTTTTCATCTATTGTCATTTCAATTTTCTATTTCTCAATTTTAAAAGCTTGCTTCAGAACTAAAGACATCGAAGTTTAACAGGTATATTTCTAATTGAACTGTTGAGTGCAATGATGAGATATAACATGCTTTTGACTCACAGGAATCAATGTCGAGTAAAGGATCATCTGCCAACATTTCATCTGTCACTTCATCCAGGTCATACTCATCCAATCCTTTGATTCCAACCACCTGGCCTTTGTCACAGATTTCAATGTCGCTGCCAAACAGTTTCTGAAAATACATTGAAAATCATGTTTGAACTCAATACCTATTCATATTTAATGTTTTAATTGACAAGAATCAATTAAGGACTGTCTACTGTCTACCATGAATTCCTCCTCCCTGCTTGTGGACAAACAAAATAGGATGGTGCATACATGTACATGAAAAGCAGAGTGGATTCCACTAAAATAAAATGAAAAATAACATTATTCAGGCAGAAAATTTGGTTTGGGACAAAGGAACCATGACGACGAAAAACAAAATGAGCTAGGAAGAAAGGATATTCTCCTCATTCCTATTTTTTGTGCTATGAATGAAGTTGATAAAAATCAAAGACAAAAAGAGAAACAAAATAAGGACACCAAACTATGAATAGAGGTGAATTGGTACAATGTCTAGGAGATAGTGCTTTGACAGGTCCTGAGCTTGAATCCACCTCCTGTCACTTTTAAACTGCCGAAATATTCTTTTTCCTTTAGCTTTGTTTCTATCATTGGTACTGGTTATTTAATGAATGTTGATTGCTTCCTTCTCCCATAATCCTAATCCTATTTGATGAATGATATTCTTCTGGTTGCATAGAATAGAACTTACTTTAAGCAGTTTTGCCTTTTCTTTGGATGAGAGGTTTGGATCTATCCCCAACTTCCTCAACATCTCGTCACTCATTTTCGACAAGTCAAGTTTTTTTCCACCCCGTATACGAAGCTTGCCTTGTTCATCAATCTCAATGATGTCATCATCAGGATACTCTTCTGCAAAAGTCCAAAGAGAAAAAAGATTAGGTAGAAAAGGCTTTAAAAACTCACAAGAAAATGATGAAGCATTTTTCAATAACGATAAAAAAAATGAGCAGGTAAAACAGAAAAAGGTGTAGGGACAAAGAGGCGAGAGAAATGTTTTTAAAGAGAGAGATTGGGAGAATGAGAGAGAGAGACAAAGAGAGAGGGGGAGAGAGAAGAATTCTATGAAAATATAATCAGATATCAAGCAGTTAATGATGAAAACGAATGAAAAACATTGTTAGATGAAAACTCTGTATTGTAAAGTTGACTTTACAGAAGAGAATAAGTTATTATCTCTTATCTTGTGATTAATGCATACAATTTCTGTATTTCACTTAGAAACAACCAATATTCCTTCAGAACAACAACAAACAACAATCTATCATCAACTACAGTCACAACAAGACCTTATGGAACTAACAGAACTTGTACAGGATAGACAGACATGGAAGAAGATTACACGCTACATAACCTATGAACAATGAATGATGCACAGTTCATGGCAAGCGTCAGTGCGACTGCGATGCCATTATCTTATCTTATCTTATTTCTGTATTGGAAAAGAAAAGGTGATAAAAGTTAAGACTGAAAAGAGATTTTACCGTCATCCTTTTCCTTTAGGGTTTTTTCTGTTGAGGTGAAAAAAAAGTCAGAACAACACTTAAAATATACATAACTTCGAAAAAAAGATTACAACTTAAGTCATAGCAATAAAACCATTTTATAAATTTTGTGTATTAAACAATCTTTAAGAAATAATGTACAGCATAGTCCCTAATAATATCACTGTCAATTGAAAATAATATAGAAAAAAGGTACGCTCATTTGGTACAAAGAGAAAGAACAAAGTGTGCAGGAAGAATTGTTTTCCATGCACCTCCAACTCTTAAAAGTAAAAAAAGTGGAGGCTTAAATAGAGCTGACCCATGAATTGTGCTCATCACGCTGCACACTTTTTACTTTCCCCGGCCAACAACAAACATTGAAACACATAGGACAAGACAAGCGCCTGTTAAGCGTGTTACAATTTGTTTGTGTGACAAAGACACTGCTGTATGGAGGGCCAGGTACCAATTTTACAGCTGGGTCAACAGTAGGGTTTTCTGGTCCCGGAAAAAAATCTGCTTCTGAGGGGGATTGAACCAAGGACCTTCAGCACAACAGTCTGATGCTCTACCAACTGAGCTATTTTGCCCCCACTTAATCACACATATGTGACCCATCACAACAAGATACATGTCAGAAAAACTTGAGTCACTTTCACAAGCTTAAAAGTTAGGAATTTTTTTGTTATTGTAAGTTTTACTTTTTTCCAAGTGTTTTTCTTCATTATTGAATATTTAAATTGGTGGAATAAAGAAATAAAACGTACAAAAAACTATAGTTATTTTATATATGGTTTTTCTTAATGGCAACTCCTCTCTAGCCACTGTACCTTGAGTACTGAACTGTGGTGACGGGTCACATATATTGCCCCAAATCATGGCACCTTGCTCAATTTTATAGATGAATTTCTTGTGCATGATTGCGACAATGTATAAGTGTATAATAGAGATGTTTGACATGTGCATTGTCTTCAATATGTCATTGTAGTATGTCATAACATATTAAAAGGTACCTGGACATGTTTTTTGTTTTTGTTTGTTTGTTATTAAAACTCATAAAGCAATGATATCAAGTATAAAGAAAGGAATGCATTAGGACTATGAATTAATCATTAGACTGTGAGGTGTACGCTTAGTAATGTTCATGGGCTTAATAGGGATAATACAGTACTCTGACACCATACACAATACTGATGGAATATATAATATCAAATCTCTATCACATTTATTATTGAGTCTTACCTGCAATTGACTTGGCCACATTTTTGTCAATTGTCTGAAATAATGAATTAAAAAGAGATACAACTTAATAGATTTGTTCTTAAATGTGCTTTTTAAATTTTTTTTTAAATACAAAAATAGTCATTTCATACATCTTTTATAAAAAATCTTGGTTGATGATGAATGTGAATTTTTTAAAATGAGGAAAGAGGTAGTAGAAAAAGAGGAAGACTGAAAGAGAGGGAGAGACAAACACCTTGGCAGAAGAGATGTGGGGGGGGGGGGGGGGGGAGGAGGAGAGAAAGGGTGAAGGGTAAATTCTTACAGAATGAGATTGATGTCTCTGTCTGAGGAAAAAAGAGAATAAAGATTTTGAAAATGGCAACATTATCATTTCACATTACCTCCCCTCTCGGGTGCATTCTTCTTCCTCTTTTCTTGCCATCCCCATCGTCTGAACTGAAACTGCCTCTTTTGTTTCTATTTATAGGGGGCAGTTTTAGAAACTTTCCATCATAGTCCTCTGTTGAGAACAAGAACCACATCAAAGTCTACAGCCAAAAATACTTAGGTTCATTGCAGACATTGAAATGAAGTAAGTTATGAAGAGTTTGGAAGCAGTTCTGTTAACAATCAGAGCCAAGGAAGATAAAAAAACTAGGAATTTAGAAAGTGCAAAAAGCTCCACTCCAATCACTAAAGTGGCCGATAAAGTGATCAGAGTGGTGATTTTTGTGTATATGTTTATTTATTATATCTTTTAATGTTTTGTTGAGGAAGGGCCATTTGCTCAAAATGTCCAGTTTTGTTTTGTCATCCGTTTCCTCTGAAACTTTTACATATTACAACCATTTTTGCATCTCATTTCATTATTAGTTTCCAGTAGCTCCTTTTTCTGGAATCTAAAAAGTAAGAGGAGGTGGATTTGAACCTGAAACCTGCCTTGGCATCCATTACCTGGCCAACAGCACAAAACAGCATGCATGTATAGGCACTTGGTCATGTGGTAACCAATCTCACACCTTTGTCTAGTGTCTTCTAAAAAGGAAGATGAATATCAGCACGTTTTTGCCAAAATACCAAACTACTGAGAGTTTTAATGCACTTTTGCATGGGGTACACTTCTCCTTCATTGTTTTTGACAGAAATCAGATGAATTGATCATGTTTTTTAACAGCAAATAATTGAAGCAGTTTGGAGTGCTTCACCCTTGTTATACATTTCACTTTCATCATGTTTAGTGTTGAGAATATATTTAAAAATTCAGATACTCACCATGGCCTCCTCGGCTTAATTTTCTTTGACTTTCACTGGTGTATACTTTGCTGTTACGTCGGCTGAGGATTGAAGTTAAACATCACTTGTTTAATGCCTTTAGTTTGTATTGAAAAAAAAAAGGGCAAAGTATTGAACTATTGCCATGTGAATCTGATATTACCAATAGCAACTTGTCAAATCTGGCAACCTCAAATATGTACGCTTATTAGCACATATTCTTACATGCTTCTCCAGACTCTTTGCACTTAACGATGAAATATGTCATGTATATTTTTAACCATTTTCTTACACGTTAGCTGACAGATAACTGTTTTATGTAAATCTACAAGTAATTTACTTACTCATGCTTGTTCTCAAGTGGATCTTTACTCATATCGGAGCGTTCCTTGTTTTGGGGCCATCTAGGGGGTCCTTTGTCGTAAGTCACCATAGACTTTGGTTTTTCTTTGGTCTTTATGCTAGCGGCTGCTTTAAGACCTGACAACAATCACATATTTTTCCCTAATAGAATAGGTTAGGTATACTTCCTATAATGACAAATAAAAATTATAAACAAGCTTTACCTTATATTAAAAATCGAAGGTATGACAAAAAATATACAGCATAAAAATCTTGTCTTAACATCATTATGTCAATCCTTAATTCAAGAGTAGTTTACAAATCTACAAATATTCACCATACATCAGCTCTGTTGAATACAAATGAGACAATACACCTTATTTTAACTCTTTTGTATAATAATCCATAAATCTTTGATTATTTCTTGAGTAAGACAGACAGACAAGACTAAAACAAACTGCACTTACTTGCTCTTCTTTTCCGTTCCTCTTCTGCTGCTTGTTTGTTGGCCTCTTCCTGACGTTCTTGCTCTTCCTGTTGGGCCAGCTGTTCTGCCTTTTTGGCTTCTAGTTCTTTTTTCCTATGGTGAATAAGATCAGGTAAAATGATAAAAGAAAGTACAGGCAAAAGATATTGAGGGAAATTAAAAATGAGGTTGATTGACTGTAAAAGGAAAGATATGAGGAAACTGAAAAAAGGATGATGCAATGGATAGAGAAATGTGGAGAAATAACAGCTGTTTAATGCAAGGCAAATTGAGAGTAGAAAGAGAAGAGACTTAGATAAATATATTTAACAAGACAGTCCATTAATCTGTACACAGGAAACACGGTTTTCTTACATCATGCTGATACCATCACATATTTGTGAATTATATTGAGTGCATAAATAAAAAAGTTGCTCATTATTACTAAAAACACCTATCATTATTCATGCATTAATATTTTTAAATATCGAAATACAGCCACATAATTTTATCATGTTCAATATCTTTTTTTTATGATGAAAAGTAAACAAAAGTTAAATTTCTCCTCTATGACCAAAAAGATGGTTTTACCTCCTCTAATTTCCAAACTGATGACTGACAGTTCAGTTGTTACAATGTCTCACTACAGCTCTGAGCATTCATGTTGTTTGGGGTGGGTTTGAATCCCAGTTGGAGCAAGAATTTTTAAAGCTCATTCTATCCACCTTGCAGTAAATAGATGGCTAGGTCTCTTTAGACCTAAGTAAAGGCAGTATGGAAAATAATGGCAATCTATCACACAATGCTGTATGCCTAGTACAATGCCGTATGCCATATACCTAGTGCCATAAGGAATGAAGTTGTGATTCCAGATGCACAGTTTGAGAATGGGATTCATTGTATTTTTTACTTTGGCAAAACAAAAATCTTTCCCCGAGATAATTTAGATCACTGAGTCCAAATAAAGTTTTCACTCACGCTTTCTTTTTTTGCATGATTTCATCATATTTACTCCCGTATTTTGCCCTTCGTCTCTCCTCCTGCTCTTTCTTCCTCTTTTCTCTGTTGGCAAAATAGGCCTCTTTCTCTTCCTCTGTCATCTATTTTGAGCACAGAAAGGAAAAATATTCATAGAAAAATTAAAAAACTGAATTTACTGGACAATTGAAGAATGGAATTTTAGTAAATATCTCTAAAACTAAACATGCAGAATGGTTTTTTTTTTTTTTTAAACTATTTCCGACAAGGAAACTAAATGGCTCCAAAACTGATCAAGATATAAACATAATGGTTTGTAGCAAAAGCTTGAAAATATATCAATAGAACCACCTGTTACTGTCATTTGTGAGCTGTAGTAAAAATAATTTTTAGAATGTGCGTAAAAAATCGCAATTGAATCTGATAATCAAAGTACAAGACTTATTCTGCAACAAATATTCCATAACTCTTGTAACATCCTAATCCTCCAACACAAAATCTATTGCTTTAATAAAAGGAATTTAAAAAAAATCTCAAACAACATATATTTTCATGTTTCCAAACCCCTGGCCTTAAATCACTTAATAGCTATTGAACAACATCATTCACATAAAGCTTCCAACAAATCTTACCATTGATTACTCACCTTAGACAAGTCAACATCATCATCATCGAGGCTATCATCGCTGAAATCAGATGGGATGTCATCTCCCCCTGCTCCTGTTTGCCCCCCTCCTGCTCCATCCTTTCCTTCTACTGTCAGTAAACCATCTGCCACTGGAATAACATTTAAAATTTGTAATAACCTTTCAATGCTAAGGTTATCTCTCAAACTATTAACTAGATAAATTAATATTTTCAAGATTTGCCCATTTCTTTACAATATAAATCAGATTTCAGTGAACTGACATATGCCAAAAGCCAAAATTTCAGGCTTTGGCATATGTCAATCTACCGAAATCTGATTTATCTGGTATGAGAACGCTTTAAGTTTGAAGATTTTGCATATTTTAGTTTGGTTAGAATCAGTCCATGTTGTGAAAGCGCTAAAAACTTCTTGGTTCATTAAAAACAAATGCAAACCAAGAGAAATCCCAAATTCAACAACGTCCTGTAGCATCAAACATAATATGCGTAAAAACTAAAGTAACATGGTAAACAGTGATTGAAAATTATGAGTTCTTTTATTCTTAGAAGAAAGATTTTTCATATTTTCATGATTTAAAGAGAATTATGATTTTTTTTCTCTTCATTTCCTCCATAAAGGAAAGAAATGGAAAACTTACGTGAATTAGGATCTTCACTGCCACGTTTTCCAGTCATAAGATCTATAGAAAAAAATGTAAATTAATAGAAACAGCGAATATAGCATCAGCGATGTTCATACGTAAATATTGATGATGGTTCCTATCTATCAACTTACAGCCCAAATCAATTGATTTCAATCAATTTATCTAAACTAGACTAGGTGGCAAATTTTATTAATCATTCAAATTTTGTGTTCGAGTTCCTTTAATTTCAAAATAGTATAATTATATTTGCATAAGGAACAAAATGAAGAAGAGTGTAACAGGGAGAAAAACTCACCCTTTCCCTGTAAACTGGCCCTAGCTTTCTCTCTTTCTTGTTTCCTTTGCAAATTTGCTTTTTCTTTTTCTTCTTGATATTTTTTTTTAACAGCCTCCTTCTCTGCATTTTCATTTTGTCTCCGCACTTCTTCTTCCAGTCTGTCCATGTCTTTTCTTCTCTGTTCTCTCTCTCGAGTTCCTTCTCTGTTTGTTAGACTTGATAGATTATAAAACATATACTTAAAACAACATGTCTAAATTTATATCATGAAACATTGATGAATGTGTTCTAAGATATTTCAAGTCACTTTTTGGGGGATTAGGAAACAATTTTATACAGCAGACTGATTGTAGAATATTCTAATCTAAGGTTTTAATTGTTAAGTTTTCTATGTCTTACTTGTGAGGGGAGAAAATGAGAGACAATATCTCAATTAAAAATATTGAATATTATATCTTGGGCTTTTCTTTACAGTAAGATGAACTGGGAATATAGAGGGAGCTACAGAAATATCTAATAGATAGTTTGAGTCCAGATATTAAAACTTATCATAGAAACAGTAAGATAAACTGTCAGTAGATTATGCTTACCTTTCAATTGAACCTGTGAGACAAAAAAAATGAAGACTTTAGATGTTTCCTAATGAAAGTTGATCAATAAAACTTTCTATATTGTTGGGCTTTTTTTCATGAGAAGTAATACTATTAGCAAACAAGAGATAGGTCTTTTTCCATCAATTATTTTTCTTTGTTTATTAAAAAGAATCAATTTAAAATTCTGCACTCAGCACTGACTCAAGTATTTTTTCTTTTATAGTCTGACAAAATTGAACTTCAATGATTGTTTCAGTTTAAAAACAACTATCATCATCATAGCCTTCCACCCCTGGCAGGGTATAGACCACAGATAAGCTCCTTCCATTTAACTCTTCCTGGGCCATCTTTCCTAACTCTTTCCAGTTGAGTTTCATCCCTTTCATGTCCTTTTCCACACACCTCAGCCATGTCTCCTGTGGTCTACCCCTGCCTCTCGCTCCCTGTCCTCCCTGTGCTCAGCGACTGCCTTACGATGTTACTAGTGGGCCTTCTTAGAGTTTGCCCTATCCATCGCCATCTCCTGAGTCAACAAACTATACTGATTATTAATAACATGTGTTCTTTACCTCTTCGACCAGACACAGACTCTGCTCTGTAGTCATAAGGCTCAGGATCTCCGTAACCAACAATGTTTCCTTCCTCATCTCTAATTCGTTTCATCTTCACTTGTCGTCTAGTTCCTCCTTCACTAACCTTTAAAATGAAAAGAATAAAATGATGAAAGGATGTCTTTTGAGTCTCAATAATTATTAATGTGTAACACTTCAGACACATCATTTAAATAGATATTAAGTATGAATTATGATGTTTGTCCTTTGTATACAAAGATGACCAATAAAGTGAGTCATTTGTGATCTATGGCTCATCCGGCTTGAAAAGGAACATTAAATGTGCATTAATTCCTTTGACAAAGTTTGAGATATAAACTTAATCATCAAGCATGTTTTGTGGGGTTTTTTGTTCTCCAAATATTAATGAATATTAATTCTTTTGATTAAAAATTAAACAAATTTGCTTAAAAATCACTGTTGGATTTCGCTAAAGTGACTGTAAATTTTTCAAAATGAGTATTCATTTCCAGGCCATGTCTGTGTATAAATAAACATCTGTGCATGATACTTAGGGCTGTAATGTAATATAGTGTTTTTTGAAGAGAAAGTACTAACCTCACTTCTTATGCTAAAATCACTATCAGCATCAGCGCCATCCTCATTTCCATCTCCTCCTTTACCTCCTTTGCCTTTTTTCCCTTTGCTCTTTCCTTTTCCAACTTCCTCTCCTTCCTCTCCACCACGACCACCTTTCCCTCCAATGCTGCCCTTACTGCCTTTCTTCTTTCCTTTCTTGTCTTTGTCCTCTTGAGCACCAGTTTTGTCTTTCTTTGATTTCTCTGACTTTTTACTTTTCTTGCTTTTACCACTTCCAATACGTCTATGATTAAATGTAGAAAAATACAATTAAATAGGAGCAAATCTTTAATAAGGGCAGTAATCGAAGTAAATTTGTATAAAAGTCATAACTTTAAACACTGAAAAGAGGTAAATAAAATGATCTATGGATTTCCTATCTATGTAAATAATGGACAGACAAGTATTGATAAAGTTAAAACAAAAGCAGGTTCTATCCTTAACATTTACAAAATAAAATGGGACTCTACCAAGCCATTGATTAACAGACTGAAAACCCAACAGACTGAATAGAAACCTGCTGTCAGCAACTACAAGATGACAAAAAAACAGACTGTGTGTGTGTTTGTCTGTTATGAGTGTGTTGCGCGGTGAGTATTTTGGTGAAATGCAATAGCTCGAAATGGTGTCCTATTTCAGAGAGGTTAAATGGTCTGTTATTCAATGTCGCACAATCTATCCTATACTAACCCTTTCAATGCGAAAGACACCAAAATCTTCAAGATTATCCTGTTTTTATACCAGATAAATCAAATTTATAGTGAACTGCCATATTTTAGTTCACTGAAATCTGATTTACCTGGTATAAGGACACATAGATTGTATATTACTTTCAAAATCGCCCTTGCTGTGAAAGAGTAAACACCTTTGAGTCAAGGAAAAACTTTGAAAAAGCCGAAATAAGATCCATTTACCTTGCATCTTCATCACTGGGACACGACTCGCTGTCGCTGTAAGTGCCATCAGGACGCCGTCGTTTCCTTCTAACGTACCGAGTTCCTCCTTCACTTGTAACACTGTAATAGCTGTTGAGAATGTGAGTTTTTGACTTAAATAGTTCATGTTAATGTTATGTAAATCAGTACTTTTATCTGCTGCAGCTTTAAATGGTATTATAAGGGTGATGAAATGGAATCTGTAAAAGAAATATAGTCAATAGAGTTTTAAAAAAATGGAAAATGGAATCAACATTCTTAGAATTCATTTAAGATTGTGCCAAGTATTCTAAATTAATAACTCATACATGTATTGACCTGTTCCTTTATAACTTCCACACTAAAATATTAGTGCAAAGAAGCTTTGATTCTTCTTTCAGTAAAGTCTACCATCTTACATTTTGTTCTAATTCTTGAGCAGGAAGTTATGTCTTTCATGTTAATTTCGAAAAACAGATAAAAGGTTATTTTTTGTTTCGTGAAAATTTTACAATGGTCACAAATTTAAGACTGAGTTTCAGATTCTTCTTCAAATTCATTGACTGACAGGGCTTTGGCCAAGTATTATTGGCAGTGCGCATAATTCAAACATGGTCAGTTGCTTTGTAAACTTTCAAGCAAATTTTTGTTTCCAAAACCAGTAACTGACTAGCAATTTTAAGAAAAAGACAAACCTTTGCGGACACCTGTGCAAGAATGGTACAGCTTAAAATACATAGAAGGCAAGAGATAGAAATCTTTAATGGGAGCTGCTATTCATGGGGTGTTCTTAAGGATTGTATGGTTTACTCTTTAAAATGTGCAACCATGTGAAAAATCAGAGGGATCATGAAGACATGTTGAAACATCTAAAATCTTCTCAACAAAAACAACATTTTAGAATTTGAGACCTTTTATTTTTGTCTCTCGCTCTACACAGTCCTGTTACCTGAATGCGCTGTCTGCTCGTTTTTTCTTTTTCTTTTTCTTTCCTTTGTCTTCCCCGTCTGAGTCTGAGTCCTCATCAGTGCTGTCAGACTCGAGAAGTTTGTCTATCCCTTCGATTCCTGTATGCATTTAGACATTTGATACACAAAATAAGCTTCTTCTTTTTCTCCCAATTAATTGACAGATGCAGCTGGACCACGTAGGCCTATTACTGTCGCTCTTACAATCTATTCTGTATGCTACGAATGCCTCACTTTCTCATTATGTATAAAAATGATCAAAACCGATTCTTTATCTCTTCTTCAAATTATATAACTAAAACTCGGCTTGGCTAAGTATTACCGTGAGTGTGAATTCATATTATTAGGTAATCTAATATGATAAACATAACTTTGATTAAGGTTTTCTCATCAACATGTTATATCTTAAAACTGCTATAAGAAATCTAAAAATAGATTTCATTGAATAACAAAAATAAAATCATGTATTATAATTTCGTAAGGAATAATTGATACCTGTAGTTTCAAAATAGCTAACTTTTATCATATAAGCTGATTTCAAATCATATACATACCATCAAGCTTTCCAGCTTTCTTGAGCGCTCTAATTTCTTCTTTGGAGAGGTTTTTGAGAGCTGCTCGAAGCTCTTCTTGGGTCATGTTCTCAAAGGCTGCCTTGATTTCTTCTTTGCTCATACTTGACAGAACAGCTTTCAAGTCTTCTTTGCTCATGTTGGCAAGAACTTCCTTTAACTCCTCCTTGTTCATTACTTTCAAAATGGCCCTCAGCTCCTCCTTCTTCATCTTTTTCAAGGCTTTCTTCATTTCATCTTTATTCATGTTTTTCAATGCATTTTTCATAGCCTCTGCTTCTGCCTTACTTACTGTAAAAATCCAGGTACAAAAAATTTGTTTTGAGTGAAAAGCATATGATAGAAAAATAGTGATGAAACTGACAGTAAATATTTATCTGAAAATAAACTTCAACAGCAAATTTGATAATCAAAATCATTATCAAATTCATGCTGGTTGTAACAAAAAATCTCTCTGAGCTATTAAGACATGATAAACAAACAAATCTGAAGAAAAAAATCAAAAGATTTTGTAATAAAATGGCATTTGCTCAAAATTTCAATTTGGTTATAAGGAAGTGTTCAGTTTATTTTGATGTTACACAGATATACTAAAATGTTGATCAAAACAAAGACATACAATTTTTATTTTAAAAAAAGGAGTTTGGCAACTTTCAAACTTTGTACCATGTGTTGAAATATTTTCCTGTGAGCTTAATTACCTCATATCAAGGAAATTAATTTGTTCCATTAGCTGAGGATTAGGGCAGAAACAGCAGGGTGCAACAGTGATCAGGGTGACATTGAAAACAACTCACATAAGAATATTTACTTCAAAATTTTTGTCAAAAGGTTTTTATACATACCTTCCATGGTATCAGGTAGATTCTTTTTCCTTTAAAAATTGTTTTACCACCTTCCAAATGTTTTGTGTTGATTGAAACATCGTCACAGCAAAAAAACCCAAGTTACCTCATTTTTAATGACAGATTATTTTTCATTACTTGCTTCATGAGAATGATGAATAGATTCATGTTTCAAAGGTAGTAAGTAATCAAGATATTGTTCTACATGGCCACCAACTTGTCAATGGAAAGTTTTATCCCATGAATTTCTTATTTTCTATGTCATGGCAAAATATCAAATATAAAGTGCAAACAAATCATATAACTGTGATATAAGTGCACAAAATTGTTGCAAATTTTAAAATTGCATGAATTGCAATATATATATATACCAACCCCTGAAGAAAAAAGGATTAACCTTAGAAATTGACAGAAAATAACAGAGAAAGAAGATATGCAAACACTCAAGGATTTTTCCTGATTGAACAGAAAAAGGAATTTTATTTTAAGGAGATAATACTAAGTGAAATAAACAACTGTTTATCGGGCTCTCCTGTTTTTAAGCAGAATGAAAACAAAAAATTATCTAAGTATGCCCACCACAGATATATCCATTAATACATTCACGCATGCATACTTTAACAACAATTTCTACAATGTGAAATCAAGAATGTAACTGAAAGCTTTTTTATTTCAGCAACCAAATTTATTCATCAACCTTATCTATCAAATATCACAGCCAATGCTTCACAGTCAGTTTAAATAAACACAAACACCTCTCAATCATACACAAATTTTACAAGCAAGGAACATCTCATGGAACATCTTTTTTTTGGGCGTAGTTAGGTGTCTTAGAAAAATCTAAAAGAAATGTTTGGCTTATTGAGCATGTGCTTGTGATGTGATAAATAATAAAAATATGAAAAAAAGAAAAAAACTGTTTGATAATACTGATTGACTTTGATTACATAAAGATCCTGAAACATCCACTAGATTAATCTTCTGTTTATAAGTTTATTCAATTGAAATATAATGATAAACTTATAATTAAAAAAGTAATTAGCATGTTAAAACAACTGCCTTGGCATTTCAAACATCCTTGTCTAATTAGGATTTATGTTTGGCACCATTGGTTTCGAATGCCATATAATGAATGATGAGATTATGGCAATAAGAAATGTGACGTATCATAGCTACAAATAAAGCATTTAACTACTGCAGAACTCAACTCAAGAGAAGAACAGCAAACCAAAAAAAAAAGAATGATAGAAGGGATATTTAACAAAACTTAACAGACTTCCTACTGTACAGCCAGTATATCAGCCCAAATCCCTTGACCCTGCACTTTTCAGCCAATATATAATATATGAGCACAGACGTATATTTGGTTCTCTCTTTTTTATGTAAATTTGTTGATTTTTAAGTGGTAGGTATAACATCTTTCATTGTTTTGACATCAAGCTATTCAAACGAAATTGTATGAATGTTAGACATTTCTGTTCTATTTTTAAAAGAAAGTTCAAGTTTTTTTCATGAACTTTTCTTTTTTTGTAGCGCACAGCCTATTGAAAGACCTGACACAGCAAAATGCTTGGAGAGAATTGATTTAGACAACCATTGGGCCTACTCATTTTGATTTGTTTTCAAGTTAGATAAGTAGTGTTTGATGTAAATTGAAATTCCACTCCAAATTTTACTATAAAAATTTCATATATATCACATGTCTTTAGAAAATAAAAGATGTAAATCGCCATAAAGTCATGGCCAATTTTGATTTTTTAAATTTACAGTATTTCAGCTTATCATGATCGATGGTATGTTGTAGTTGTGGTCTTTTGATAACTGTAAGAGAAATTCAAAGAATATGCTTATTTGCATCAACTTCTTTACTCTTGGCAAGACAAAAATTTTCCCTGGTAGTGAATCAGTTCTAGATGTAAGCTATTTTCAATTTCCATTGAGAACAAACAGGATAATGGAAACTGGTAAACATAACCAACTTGAAGCGAGAGAACTAAATCTTTAAGGTATCATAAACAAGAAAAAAGGCAAGTAATATAAGAAGATAAAAATACAAACTAAGGGTGGAGAAATAATTAGATAGATAGATAGATAGATTGATAGATAGTCAGATAGATAGATAGATAGATAGGTAGGTATGTAGATAGGTAGGTAGGTAGATAGGTAGGTTGTGTAGAGTGGGTAGGTAGATAAGTAGGTAGATAGGTAGGGAGGTATAGGTAGAGAGGTATGTAGGTAGGTAGGTAAGTAGGTAGGTAGGTAGGTAGGTAGGTAGTTAGGTAGGTAGGTAGGTAGGTAGGTAGGTAGGTAAGTAGGTAGGTAGGTAGGGAGGTATGTATTTAAAAAAAAAAAATTAAAGTTTTAAGGGCGCTTGCAACTGCTATGGTCATATAAGTGCCCAGGGGTAAGTAATAGTATAGGCACATTAGAAAAATAGCCAGACTTTGACCCCGCCAGGGACGTTTCACAGAGAGATGATTTACAATTTTAAAAAATATTGATCTCTGAAAAAAAGGTGACAAAAAGATGATTTACAGAAAAAATATCCCCTATTATGGTCCAAGGAGACCCAGGATATTCTACCACCCTTTGTGTACAAAAGTACTCAGTCCTTCTAGATAGCAAGTGACCCTGTAGTTAGGTACATTTGGAATGACCATAAGTCTGTAAGGACAACAGACAGGACCAAGAATGAGCTAATAGATACAAAACAGCTGAGTGTGTGTGTGCTTGTTAGGGGAGCACTGGAAAGAGTGCTGGAAAAAGTAAGATGATACATAAAGCCAAAAGAGAAGAAACAGAAGTAGTGCCCACCAGAGGCGCCTGCAGGGAGGTATGTAGTTAGGTAGGTAGAGAGGTATATAGTCTAGGTAGGTAGGTAGATAGATAGATAGGTAGGTAGATAGATAATATAATGAATTTCAGGGAGATAGCAACACATACAGATTTTTTTTCAATAATAAATTAAATAAACAAACCATCATGAATTTAACAATGATATTGTAGCAAGTGGAAGTCCTTGAATGATAATGGAATGAGTATACAGTGATGAAAATAAGAGGATGTTTTATTCTTTTACATCATCAGCTGATATCGTCATCTGAATTCTTTGACACAAGGGAAGGCTCTTTTTCTTTATCTAGCAACAATTCTGGCAACCTTCAGGAAGAGAGGAAAAAATGGATGAATTAATCAGTATGAATAGATAGTATAAGAAGCAAAAAAAACTATAGGACCTGATATGAAATGTGAAGTATGCTAACTTTCTTTTCTTTAATAATCTTTTACACATCACTATCAGTTAATTTTATATGGTGCTATCATTGAGTAACTACAAGTAAAATTAGAACATTATATCCAATTTTTTTTTAAATGTTAGAAGTAAGTCATCTCTACTTACGTCGTGTACTTCATCAAAAGTTCCCTCTTTTCTTCTTTGACCTCATTGATATTCATTTTACCTTCCAAAATCTGCTTGGCTTGGATTTTATTTTGGAAATTTGAGTCTTTTTTCAAAGGGTTACCAAGTGGATTGTGGTCTCTTTGGCGCGCTGATAGAAGAAGAGTGGATGTTCAATAAAATTACAACATTTCAGTGAGTTAACTCATCAGCAAGCAGAGTATGTACATAGCTCAGAATTTGAGAGCAAAATTTCTTGAAAGTAATGAATGCTTTGCCGATAATTTACCCGTAAAGGTTCAATTTTTTATATATGATTGCAAGAGCTGTAAGTAATTGATTATAGAAATAGGAAAATTAAGAAACAAATTTTAACAAGAGACAACTGAGCTCTCAAGACGCTACATGATTATTGAATTGCAGAACAAAATTAAAGGATCCTTTCCAAATTAGACACTACAATTTGGAACAGCCTAACTCAGCCAGTCCAATTCTCCAATAATTTTACCACCTTTATGAAACATCTATAGCCTTATCTGTTCTCTACATATGCTCGAATGTAATAGATTGATATCTCTATGTATTCCTATGATTGTGTATTGAATGAAAGCAAGTATAAATTGTGTAGCAGTAAATTGATTATATAAAGCATTGTGTGGTTTTGACATGAAGTTCTATAGAAAAGCATTTGATCATTATTACCATTGGAATTGCTAAAACAATAACAAAATAGCAAAAGAAGAAATATATGTCATACTTAGGCCTGAGGGTTTGCGTATGAGTCTGTCATATTTGTTGTTTGCCATGTCCAGAGGGTTTTCAACAATATTGTCATGCATGGACATAAACAGAGGAATGTAGCAAATATAATCAAGGAATGAAATCTGTAGATAGAGAGAACCAAATATTTTACTCAATACGAGTGCAATTAATTTTTGTGAATTGATCTGATTTTTAGTTGTCACAAACCAAATGCATCAATTTGAAATGCCAGAAATTTTAGTTGTAACTTTTGGGTCTCCTTTTTATTATCTTTTGTATTGCTTAAATCATAAACACTTAAATAGCTGATTAATCATGTGATTTCTATAAATAATTATGGTTATAAAAAAACCGACAGTACATATTATCATACCTCATTGTAAATATTGGGCTGCAGTTTCTCCAAGATGATTTCTTGCTGCTTCCAATTCAGTCCCCCTGCCATTAACTCAATTCGTAGAGAGGGTGCTTTGATAAAATTTCTGTCTCTGTCAGAGCTCACGTTGCAGTAAAACATGTCCTTGTAGAGAGCCATTTTGCGTTCAATGTCTAGCAGGTCACATATTTCTAATAAATGTTTACTAAGAGGGCTGAAAAATAAAAGGGCAGAAAATATTTCAAGACATTCTTTTTTCAGGTAAGTTATTTAGATTCAAACTAAAAACAACTTTTTTAAAGCCATTGTGTAGACAAGCAATTTTTAAATGATACTTAACAATTTTTCATAATATACTGTTTGGAAAATATAAAGATTTTGTTAACTGACTCACTCCATTTGTGTAACACGTTCACAAAGAGCAGAAATGACTGCAAACATTCGGAAGGTCACTTGACTTGCGTCATCTATTTTCAGCACCTAAAGGCAAAGAAAAAAATGTTTGAAATTGGAATTAATAAGATAAAAACAAAAACAGATTGCAACTCACAATAAAAAAGACAAATGATTAAATTTTCTGGGTGTACATGATGAACCCACACACACACATTAATAAGAAATTTTTAAAAAATTCTTTTTGATTTTTTAAAATATTTACATTTATGGTGAGTTGAGATACATTAAACTGTTTGTTTTGTGAGTATAATGACAAAGTAATATATTACAATAATCTTGCTGCTTTATATGCTGAATAACCCTTGGACAAACCTTGAAAACATACTCCAACTGTTTTGATGTTATATGGTTGACACTGGCCACCCCATCAATTGCTTGTTTTGTTCCCTGTTGATTTAGAATGAAAAAAACAAAAAAACTCTCTTCATTTCACAACAAATAAAAATTAAACTTTTTAATTAACATTCTCTAATTTTTCCATTCATGAAATTATTTATCATATTCATCTTTTTTATCTATGGTCTATCTTATTATTTTTAATCGAACTCAATCTTTGCAACACAAATATCTTTTATTATATCAGATACATGTCATATAAAAAGCAACAAATCGCTCATACAGCATTTCTTTAGTCAGCGTGTGATTGATCATTGGAACAACCTCACAGTTTCAGTTGCTGAAGCTCCAGACCTTGACTCCTTACAGAATCCCTTAGACAGCCTTTAGTCAGGCTATATATTCAGTTTGGATGAGCCCCCCTG
>JAUEKZ010227933.1:0-21492 GCA_031471865.1 Melibe leonina
GAGAGCGAGAGGAGGAGGGTAGAGAAAGAGAGAGATCGCAGATTACGGGAGATGAAAAGTGATAGAGAGATAGATAGATAGATTAGATACATAGATAGATAGATAGATAGATAGATAGATACAGATAGATGGATAGATGGATAGATGGATGGATGAATGGATGGATGGATCGATGGATGGATAGATGAATGGATGGGTGGAACTCTCTAGAAAAGTATATATGATGATATAAATGGAGGGTTCTCTTGATTAACGTACAGTATACTGATGCCAGGCCAACCAGTTTTTATGCCAAGCATCAGACAGGAAAGCTGCTGAACTGATATGATGATTCTATGTCTAAGGTATGGTGAGTGTCTTAACCACTCACCTACCACTTCCAAGGTGAAAGCTCAATCTACTGACTGACATACAGAGCTGGTTTCCAGGAGCATGTTAGCATCATCCAAGTAAATAAGAAAATATAAGAATGTGAAAGTTTCTAAATAATGTTGTTTTTCTGCAAGACAGTGCTGTGTATAGGATTTATACAATCATACGTAGAACAAAACTCACTGGATCATCCGGGCCTCTGCATCTGCTGCAATCTGCCTCTCCTCCTTCCGTGCTGTTTCCACTGCCTGGAGAAGCTCCTTGTGGCACCGTTCTTCTGTTCTCCGCACTGCCTCATTCAGAGCTCGTTCTCCTCGCTCCTGCTCTTCCTTCAGCTGCTCACTCGCAATCTTCTGCATCGTCATCTCTACTTTCAAACATTCCTCCTGAAAAAATGTTAAAATGTTGTCAATTGCCAATGTATACATTGTTTTCTAATAATGATAGTGATGATAGGGAACCTTCTTGAAGAGATGCAGATCTTGCCAACTTCAATCACATGTGTGACACAATATGATGATGATGGTGTTAATGATGAGGATGGTGGTATCCGTGGTTGCAGCAGTACGATCAATAAATGGGGAGTGTCATTATTATTATTTATAGGTAGTGATGGTTGACAATTGTAACAATGATGGGGATCAAAGGTGAAACAAAGGGAGTGATTAATAGGGCAGTACTGTAGGACAAAGACAAAACAAGCGACGTTTTGACCAAAGGTCTTTATCAAGACAAACGAGACTAAACAAAATAACAAAATAACAAAATAAACAAACAAAACTTAGCTTATGGGGATGGAGGATGTGATTTAGGAAAACAAAATAGAGTGATAAGATTTAAAGATAAGATAACTTTATCAATTCCTCAACAGGGAAATTATTTAACAATGTTACATACAGACATAGCGATGCGTCATGAAACACGAAGCAGAGATACACAATTACGATAAAACAGATATTCAAACGTTTGAAAGGAAGAGAAGATTATATTAAAGACGGTGATATAAATTGTTTGATTTATACAAATTTTAACAATGAAATAAATACGTAGATGCAAATAATAGATAAATAAATGATAAATATAATATCAATAATAATAATAATTATCATTTATATAGCGCCCTACCCCATGGTTCATAGGCTCTAGGCACTTTAGAATACAAATGGAAATGAATAGATAAAAATAAAGGAATGAATAACTTAAACACTCAATTTCACAAGGGTCTTTGATGCAGTGTTTAAAATCGAAATATCTAGACCTTGGCAAGAAGGAATGGCCATAACGATTAGGGCTGACCCCTGGCATCCTATATCTACCGCTACGCTGTTGACATGTCTTCTACCTATCATGTCACTAGCTTTATTTATAACTGTGCCGAGTCTATTTTTATCACTGACTGCTACTTTGGGATACCAAAGGCCAGAACGCTTGATCATCATTCAGAGACAATTTTTTCCATTAGCGTATTCATCCTTTCTTCTCTCACACTAATAAAATCATTGCAGTCAAATCTAGCATAAAAGTTGTTTCATTCATTGGCATATTCTTTCTTACAAGTACAGCTGTTGTTGTTTCCCCTCTTACTACGTCCACTCATCAGGCTCATATCCTCAACATACTTTTCAATGTTTTTCCTGTAACCATCTTTACCTTTTCTAATCACTGTTTTTAACTCCTTCTGTACACATTATATATTTTTTGTTTCTATTTTCATATCTTTTTTTGTTTGTTTAAGACCTCTTTTATTTCTCTGGATAAAGATTTTGGCTGTTTTTTGGGGATAACAATGTTAGCAAAGAAATTGATGGTGATAGTGGTGAAGATTTATTAAAGAGAGAGATATTTGTAATAATAAAAACATAATGGCTGGAGGCGGATGAGGTACCTGGTTGAAATACTAGGTGGTAAAATTTCTTTCTGTTGTTAGCTTTTGATGTAGGGACCCCATTTTACAGGCCTACTCACTTTTATCTTTTGTTCGTACTCCTTTATTTTCCGCTGTAACATTTTCTCTGTGTGTGCTTTACCCTCCTCCTTGACTTTCTGAATGGCCTCTGCTTTTTCCTTGTTAGCCTGTTCCCAGACGGCTTCTTCAGCCTTCCGTAGGACTTGCAGCTTTTCATTCTGGATGCTGTTCATTACTCGGGATTGAATGTCTCGGCCAATTCCTTCAAAGAGAAGGAGGTATACAAAAGTGAAACAATTAGATAAAGTTAAACCCCACAGCAGATCTGCATGCACATGCAATGCACACACACACATTGTTCTCTTCTATATTTCCCTGTCAATCTCTCTCCTCTTTACCTCTTACACACACACACACACACACACACACACACAAACACAATCAGAACCACATAAACACATATATAGCATGTAGCCAGGTTAATTGAAAAACAAGAATGAAAAGAAGATCAGAAATGACATGATACATATGACGAGCACCTAATTTTTCAGCTCAGGTAAAATAAACAACAACCCGAGAACAAAATGAAAAAAATTTTAACTGCTATATTCGCAAATAACAGACTGTAAAAATCAAACAAAAATAAAACTCAACAAAATGGCTAGAGCAGATCTACAATATAAGAGAATTAATATTATATGGATGAACTTGGAAATGAAATGGGAAAAAGGGACTTAGCTCAGTAAAATTAAAAATCACTAAACAAAATCAAAATAACATTTTGTGGATTCTGGAAAAGAGACAATTAAGGAAAAGAATTAATACAAGGACATTCAAACATTATGTAGGAATCTTATTCTCTTTCATGAGTTTCACCACTAGTGTATATTTGTATTCTATTGATCTAGTCTACCTAATTGAATTTCCTTGTGCTCTCTTACCTTTATGTGTAAAATGAGCACAGTGTATGACATAGGGAGACTATGATCAGATAACATAAAACTTAATTGTAAAAATTGCTTGGTAAAACAAATGCTTTGAGGTCTAGCAGTCTAGCATAAATGTGCTACTCATTACACGATAAAAGAATGAAAAGGGCAGCAACAATTTTACTTTACTACTAGAATCTATATAGTAATGTAATATAGACTTATCTAGTCCAAATTTAGACCTTGCATTTAACATGACTAGCCAGTTAGAACTACGCAAACAACAGACAGACAGCTGACATGAAGTACAAGATAGCGGTCTGGCTAATAGGATAATTTCCCATGGGACAAATTACATACGCAAGCACACTGATAATCTTCACTTGCACCACAGTCCACCACAGTCCAGCAATTCCTTTCTATCCCCTACTTCTTTATCGCTAAATTTTCTTGCAGGGGCGGCTGCAGTTGCTTGTCTTTTTCTTGGAATTGCTGGACACTTTTATTATACATTTGATTTTTTTAAGTTATTAAAATGTCCAAAACAAAATTATTTCATTTTATTTGGTGTTGGATTTTCTTTGTTTTCCCTGACATTGACGTTGAAGTGTACACTAGTACAGGCCCTACACACTTTCATTTCAAACCTTCAGGGAGGGATCTCCATTGGGCAGGCTACCTAGTGTTCGTCCTGGCCAGAGATGTTCAAATTTTTTTAAAGGGGGTTGTGAAGGACCTTTTACTTTGGTGTACAATGTACCAGAGGTCCATGGAAAGTTGGAAGTGTGATTGAATCTGTTTGCGGTCTGAGTTTTAAAGGAATTAATTGGTCTTCTTGTCTCATTTTATTCCAAGTGATTCAATCGTTACTCACAGCTCACTCGTTCCTTATTTCACCATGCAAACCTCTACTTTTGTTATCATGGCTATGTGCTTGTGACATTTCTACCACATTTATGTGATATGTTATATGGTCTTTTAAGATGAATAAAATCATTTGAGAAGACCAAGTAATACATTGCAATCATTTTGTCTACACAGCAAATGTCATTCCTCGTGGTGTGTAATTTTTAACTAAGTAAATATTTGTTTCATCTTGAGATGAACTTGTACATAACAATGACGACAATTATACCTCTGCCCTATATTTTTGCTGATAGTGATTTGTACTCTTTCAAACAGTTGGGGAACTATTGTTAGTGCAAGATGCAATCACTTAATGTGTAGTTGCTTTACCCTGGGGCATTTTCTCTATGAAGAGACATTTGATAGGTTTGAGCTGCACTTGTACATAACGCTGATGACACAAAACATTATTACATAATGTCTAAATGGTTTCGCTCCAAAGTTTTCTTAAGCATTATTTACTTATTCAATGGTAATTTATCTCATTGAGTTGTAACATGTGGTGTGGTACCATTCAAATGTGGTATCGTTATGTATCTACAAGTCTGGGTGACATCACCTCAAACACAGGGCTGTAAATCAAAATCCATTCAAGCCCTTGCTCTGAAACTCAGTATAGATGTGTGCAAGGGTTGAATTCATATTCATGCCAAAAATGGCTGTATTTCAAACAGTTTGAATGTTCACCACTTTGATGAAGGATTGTGGCCCACCTTTTGGCCAATGCTCATATACCTTTAGGTTATATTTATCAATCATTATTTATCACAATCACTATAATAGGCCTATATAGGCCTCCCTTCTCTTCCCCCTCCCACATCCACCTCTCCCTCCACCCCTTCAAAGAAAGAAAGGAATAAAGTAGGAAAGGAAAAATGCAGGCTCTCTTATTAGGTCCCCAGAGAAAATGTAGGTGAATAGGGTGAGCTAAAATAACATGATATTAGTAGACTGGGATGTCCAATGAAAACTATAAACTGGCCTGAGCATTATTAGGCATTTTGTCTCCTGAAGCTGTCGATACTTGCATGATGCAAATAGGTGTACACAATCTTGATCTGATAGAATAAGTTACAAGATCAAAAAAATTTGACGAAACTTACCAACGATCCTTTGATGGGTAAAATTTTGTACAAATGCAGGCCTAGTTTCCTCATATCGCCTTGGTAGTCCGTTGTATTTTGGATTAAGCGCAGGAAGGCTTAAATTAACAACTTCAGCCATGGTTGGTGCAAAGCAATAAATATTTTTTTCAGAAATATATAAAGATAAAAGCAAAATAGATGAGGCTGTCTTCTCTTTTTTTTTAATCACCCGTGCATGAGAAACGAAATATGACGGTGTTTGTCCAAAGAAATAAAAATCAAACCAAGTCCAAACCACTCGTAAATAATCAGAAAATGCACCACATTCTCTATCATTGGAGCTTATTCCCGAAGAGTGCCCGTCTCCCTTGTTGCATATTGCAAATTCTATATAATTTTTGCCACAAAACACGATACTACCAACCATTCAAAACAAAAAAATGTAACTTTTTTGACGCATTCAGGTTCTTAGCGTCTATTGTTGCTAAGACGAGACTCCTCGTTCAAGATCTCGCGAAGAGAATCACGTGATTGTGTTGTTTTCATCGACAAGTTCACCAACACATGAGTCTGTCGGATGTCGAGCGACTGCGATTGCGACCCTGACATGACAGTCTACAGGCGCCCTGAAGGCAATGTGTTACCCTGATATGCAAAAGCAACTCTCGAGATACAACTAATGTCCTTACTGCATTGCTTAGTTAGATTGCAACACATACAAAAATTGATGCAGATTATAATTTGCATTGTTTGAAAAAGGTTTGTAGTGTTTCAAATGTCTAAAATTGTCGAGGCTATCTAGTCTACTCTGTTAGACAATCAAGCCATTCCCCATGCCTTGTGAATGGATGACAACACGGCAGCTCCATAAAAATCTAAGATTCTTTCTTATTCCACTAGGATAATACATTATAGGTGATGAGCGATCTGCTTAGGTCTAAGTTTTTGCACTTAGCGTCTTGATTCACCCTTCACACTTTCTATTTTACCACTTAACTCTTTTTCTTCATCATTGTTTTTGTTTTGTTGGTTCCTTGCTCCATGAGATCTGTCAACACGTGTGTTGAGGATAATAAACTAATAACTAGCCTAGACTAGATAGGAATATTTATACGTCCTGTCTGAATTTACTGTAGGTCTAGAGGTTCATGCCAAGAGGTGATTCTCAAAAATATATTTTCTAAATCTATTTTTTAGACAAATTTGTTGTGTGAACCTTTATCTAGACTCTAGATAGGGTCTAGCCTAGTCTATTTCTAGTGCCTTCTTGATTGTGTCTTTCAGTGGGTGTGGTTATATTCTCACTCACCAGGTGATCTTAGAGAAGTAAACACATTAGACTAGACTCTTAAGGATGGTTTATCTTGGAAGTGAAACCAGCCCATAGACAAATTATTTATTTAATTTGGGCTTTTAAACCATCACTTTTTAACTAATGAATACCTAGTCTAGTCTAGATGTTTGCTACATGTTTGAACCTCATAATATTTACCAAATTATTTGTCTTATTTGAGCTGTAAGATAAGTGTCTTTTCTATGAGTTGCATCCTAGGTGTCTCTATTTATGGCTATTGTTCAAGTCCAGGCATAGATAAATACAATCAAAGCCCCTCACTGTAATTTTCCATGCCGAGTTATATATCTTATACAAAAATTGCAGTGCCTGGTCATGCAGACATTGGTTAAGAATATTTCCCTTGAAATTCCTTTTCAGAATGGCAGCCAATAGTCAATCAGGATCAGTCATAGATTGCAACAATGAATATGCTGATGAAGGGGGAACTGGTGAGTTTTTTGTCTTTGTACACAGCGGTCGTTTGACCAAATTTAAAAACAAAGTGGCTACAAACACTTTAGTGTTGCAGCACTTATGGGGGACGCCATCTGCAACTCACCATTTAATGTTTCATTACTTTATTGAATAGTCCTCTTACACAATCATAGATGGTCTAGTGGTTAGGTATAGGCGCTGTAACCATGACGGCAGTGGTTCAAATCCCTATTTATTTGCTTTAAAAAAAATTGTTTTTAACAAAGTCACTATCTTATTCAGGAAATAGATGACTCGAGGCAAAGTTAAATTCTTACTCCGATTTTTTTTCTTTTTTCAAGCTCTGAAGAAATTTCTGAAATTAGATACCATACCAGAAAAAATTAATCACAACCCCAACACGCTATGATTGTGAAACTGGGAACTAGCATGTAGATATTTATGTATTCAGAATTCAAAAACTCCATTGGAAAGGATTTCAGTTGTTATATTTTGTTGTTTAAGAGGTAAAAGTGGCGATTTTGAACGATCTTGATCGAGACGAGTCTTATTGTCAGATGTAGATTTTCATATATTTTTCTATTTATCGATAGAAAAATATTTGGAAGCTACAGGCGTTAATTCTTTTAAATACTTCTTTCAAACTCAAATCAGACAAAAAACTTCATAAATGAGACAAGTGACACAGTGTATTCTCATATTTTTCGGGAAATAAACTGAAACACCCTGTTCTCACAAACAACATAAATAATATAACCCTTAGAAAAGTATACATTTGTGCTCTTAGGTTATGGGGCACTTATGTGGTTGGAATCTAGAAACCAGTAAGTGCTTCTAGCCTGTGAGTCTAGAAACACAAGTGTTTGAAGCCTCATCCATCAAAAGAATTATGTACACAACTGTCGTTTGACCGAGATAAAAAAAAGTGTTTGACCTAAATCCAAAGGTCTTTTTACACACTGGTCATTTGCCCTTGTACACGACACCACCGAAAACAGTAAAATAACACTATCACTAAAGTCAATGTGTTTGTAAAATGCTAGCATTGCTGTTAGTATTTTGACTTAACACAAACTTTTATTTTGTTCTCCCCGGCGAGGAGGGAACAGAGCAGTAAATCGAGGAACTAAGTCTAGGGCGCAGCCAGTTTACCAAAGCAGTTCTAAAGTGTCATCCTCTTTATAGGTACAGGGTGACAACGACACACGGCCCACCATCAGCAATTAAGCTCCCAAATTATTTACACCAACCAGTACAAAAACATAATACCAGACACAGTCATCCCTTCAAGTTTTACCCACCGCCTTAAAAAATCAATGCCTTTCGATACAGCTTTTTCCCTCAGACAATTGTGGATTGGAACTCTCTCCCCATGGAAATAACCTCAATCAATAACCATGAAAGTTTCAAAAGAACACTCTCGGCCTATCTAAAATGTCACAGAAATCCCTTCAAGTTTTACCCACTGCCTTAAAAAATCAATGCCTTTTGATACAGCTTTTTCCCTCGGACAATCGTGGATTGGAACTCTCTCCCCATGGAAATAACCTCAATCAAAAACCATGAAAGTTTCAAAAGAACACTCTCTGCCTATCTAAAATGTCAAAGAAATATGCATTGATGGTACGTGTGCGATTCTAGCTGTTGACAGGTGTGTTTGTATTGAATTTGCATAGTGGGCCATGTGTGCCTGTTGCATCTTATGGGAAAAGAAAGAAGTAACTGGATATCTAAGTTATTTATCTAAATTAATTTCTGCCCAGGCCTATTATTTTCACCAAAAGTATTTTCACTTCTTTTTATGAAAAGTAAATTTAGGTCTGATTTTTTATTTAATTACGGCAGTACTACTTGTTTATTTTGTATGTTTAATATATCTTCTCAGGTATTGAGGCGAGTGATTTGGCAACTTTACTCATCAGATTTGAAGAAGGTAACATCTTTCACCAAATTTTATACTCATTCATAAAAGAAAAGAAATTGTTGTATGAAAGAAACAATTTGCAAGTTCCAGTTTTATATATCAATGTTTTTACCAAGCGTGTGTCACATGATGGCTTGGTAAAGTTATTGTCACTCAACCTTTTTCATTTTTTAAAGAGCAAGATATAACAGTGTATTGAACAGTGTTAATTATAGTAAGATCAAAATGAAATGCCATCTGTTTATTTTTTTTCAACTGATGAAGAATTTTTCATATGATCAGAGAACAAACATAATATTTTGTTGTAGTACCCTAGTTGGGGCCTTTTTTCATTCTGATTCAATCATGTTTTTCTCTTTGCAGCTACAAGCTCTGATGACCTCAATGTTCCTAGACCAGTCCACAAAGCAAAATGGTTAGGGCCAATTAATTTTAAATAACGGAGTAAAATGTCCTGGCAGGTTGCTATGCAGATAATTTTTGCTCTGAAAATGAGCAATATGATGTATACATCTGATGGTTGTATTTATGGTATATTAAAATGATAAAATGTCAACTTAGAGACACGCTATGAAATTTAAATGTTCGGTAAACAATCTAGCTAGGTACTTTGAACAAATATCTTAACCCTTTCAATGCTAAGGACGCAAAAAATCTTCAAAATGTGCCTGTTCCTATAACAGATAAATAATTTTTTAGTGAACTGACAGGCTTTTTGCATCTGTTATTAGTTCACTGAAATCGGATTTATCTGGTATAAGTATAAGAACACTTACATTTTCAAGATTTTGCATATTTCAGTAGGGTTATAATCAGACCTCGCTGTGAAAGGGTTAACAAGAAAACCTCAAAACGTGAAGTAGCTTTGGGTGTGGGTAAAATGCAAGATTATTTTGGACAGGCACTTATTTATTTTAATGATTGTACTTTCATAGAAACTAGATTAGACAGAGGAAATTTTAAGCCATCAATGATCAAAAACAGTTAAGTGATAAATCTGTTGGCTCTTTGGAAAATTAGCCATTTTAAAAAAAAAGTTATAGTTGATAGGTTTAATGACAACAACTAGATTAGGAGCAAAAATTGATTTATTTTACATTTCAGTTTGAATTTGCTGTAAAAAATATGATTTTGACATTTGTCCTGGGGAATTGTGATCTATGTAACCATCTATATTGTAAGTCCCATATCAATAACTGAGTGTTAGGTATAGTCCTGATTGTCTGAGGCATATGGTATGGTGTGGCAGGTTGCCATTACTTTTCATGTCATCTTCTTTTGTAGCTAATCTAATATACTTATTTTGCTTAATTTCAAGCTTTTTATGTTTGTGGGTACATGTTTGTTAAAATAATGTATCATGGTTGACAACCGTCATATTGTCTGATTTCAGTTTTGGTCATTAATTCAAATTGATTTTACCGCATACACGTAGCAAAACGTTTCACGTTCAGAGAAAGAACAAATTTCAGCTTTTGTTTTGAACAAATGATTTAGCAGTGTGTATTAAGCATGCACCTCTGGGCCTAAAGCTAGAAATTTGTCAATTACTGTTGATCACCTTGACATGCTCTCTCTGTTTTACTTGGATTTGCTGATGAAAGCCAGACGAGGCATCAAACTCAAGACTTCTTTTTGCTGGGAATCAAATCAAATTGATTAATCCTCTTTCCCCCAATCAAACTGTGAATTGCTTACAGTCTTGGCTCAGTGTTGATCCCCTTGACTTAATGTGCTGGCAGTTTTCTGCCTCCATTCATTAATCAGGCTTTTAGAATTTATTGAGGTCACGCATGAGTGAGTTTTTTTTCAGTGTCTCAAAAAGTATTCATCATTCTAGTTATGGGTGATTGGCTCTCAAGGGGTTTTTATTTTTACATCAATGGGGAAACTTCTCTTCCAAGTTTTGGTTTTAAGTTTATAACCTTTTTATGATTTTTAATATGTTTAAATTCTTTCAGTTGCATTGAGTGTCTTCGTCTGGATTTTATTTTTTTCGTTTTTGTGTGTGTGGCTGGGGGAGTTATTCAATCAATCTTACACTTACAACACTCTTGTTTCTCAATCTTTAGAGTTGAAAGATTAAATGTAAAAAATGAATAATTTTTTATAGTGTTTGTGTTTATGCTAAGGAATATTTTCTCATCTTCAGGAATTTGATGAGAGCAAAGAGTGCAGGCAACAGTCCAGGTAATGGTACTCCATAAATGAATTAGTTCCTCTCTGATGATTTGACTTAGACCTATAAATTTTGGGAATTTGATATACAGTAGAAAACACATAAGACTAAACCAAAATATGACATGGGTCCTGATAATTTTCTTTGTCTTTGTTATGCTGAGGTGATTTGAACAATTTTGTTACTATCTATATAAAATAGATAATCATATTATGTTGAAACCAAAATGATTCTTCGGTCCCAAACTTTTCAGTTTAACAGTGTTCTACTGTATGATTAATTCTTTCATGGCATTAGTATGCAAATTAAAAGATGTAAGTATGATACCATTTATGATATAGGTTGTGTCAATTATATTTTTTTCATTTTATTTATTCAAGCTTTTTTTTTTTTTTCAACCTCTTTTATATAATACTAGCAACCCAGTACAGCTTCGCTGAAAATATAGTTGTTTTTAGAGAGATTACAGCTACACACCCAGTCTCCTTTATTCGAAAAAGGGTATTTTAGGTGTTCTAGATACAAAAACGATGCTTAACATCATCTTTGATACAACAATGATTTAAAAAAATAGTTATAGAGATAGATAAAAATCAGTTTCCTATTTCTAAGACTACCCAGTTTGTTTTTTTTAATCGTAGATTCAACACAAAATATAGATAGTACTGAAGGATAACTTTCGTGGAATAATGATTAAATCTAACACGCAAACGTTGACGTTCAAAAGCAAGATCTTTTGATGGTGCACTTTGAGTTCCTCAACAAACAGTGTGAATTACTCCAGTATTCCGCTGTGGTTTTTCAACTCTTTCCCTTGAAAACCCTATGTCCCCTATTCCAAGCAAACTGCACAACTTTCAGTATGTAATTAATTTACTGTGCTCTTTCTCGCCCTGTCACAAAACAAATGAAAATAGAAAGATAACAACAATCAAAATGTGTTTGGTGTTAAAATTAACTTTGTTTTCTTTAAAATCTCCTCTCAAAGAGCAAATATTCACAAATTTTAGTCTCTTGCACTGCCCAGTTTATATGGATTGTTTACATATAAGTTTCAGTTTCTAGATCAATCTGTAGCAACCAAGAGGTGACGCTGTGATACAGTCTCCTTTATATATATAGATAACTATTATGATCTGCATGTTATCGAAGCATTTCTTTCAATAGTCTTATGCTGTGTATTTAAAAATAGAGAGCTATCATATCTTCTTCTATATTCAATCATAAGAGAGTTCCATGTGATAGTCTTTTTGTCATGACATAAGTTGTATTCTAAAATCTTCTCACTTTTGCTCCTTCGGTTATTCTTTACTAACAGCTTTCTATCTTTTTGCAGCTGTTACACCCCCAGCCACCCCTCCTCCCACAGGCCCCATTCTTCTCAAGACCTTCACACAAGTCTGTCCAGTCAAAGGCCAGACATTGCCTGTCCAGTTTTCAATGGCTAATCCAACGGCAGCCTCAACTCACCGCTCCAATCCCTCATCATCAAATTTTCAACCACATTTCAGTGTCACCAGGCTGTCGAAAAATCCCTCCCTTCCAACTCAGCCAAGAGTCAACATTCAAATATCAAACCCTAGTGCACCATCTTTATCTGTTGTATCTTCATTAAGTGGCAAAAGTTTGTTGTCCAAATCTAATTCTTCAGGGGCTGTCTCCCCGATCATCATCAACCAGACACCTGCTCACAAATCTCTCTCTGGTTCAGCTCCAATCGTGATAACAACAGCAGAATCGCAGCAAGCTGGAAAAGTAATAAAAATACCATTCCGCGATGAAGCTAAGGATTGTGTCGAGACTTTTTCACCCTCAGGGGTCAGTTTGGTCACTACCTCCACCACCAGGACATTTAATGTACTCAGGATGCCAGCACTTGATGCAGCCTCCTCTTACAATTCACCTTTGGTTACAACTAAGCAAAGCATCCCCAAGAAACGATCCCTTTTGTTGCCTAATGCTATTGAAATAAGTAAAAAGAAAAAGATGGATGTGTCTGTCAGCTTGGTCTCCTGTTCTGCCAGTCCTACCACTCCTGTGTCTTTGCAGTTGCCACATTCATCACAGCCTTCTGCATTAACAAGAACTCAACAAGAGTTGCCTCCTTTACGTCTTGTCACAGGTCGTAGTATTCTTTCAGATATTATTACAAAGGGTAGTGCTAGCTATACTGATCACAAGACAAACTTCAATTCTGAGCAATTGGGGGTATCAAAACCAAAGCGAATGCAACTGCAAAAAGATGAACACACATATTGCTGGTCTGGACCTTGTTTTAATAACAAAACAACAGTTAGGTCAATTTTATCGGCATCAGTAACAGATTCATCACAAGATGCAATGGAACTAAATAGTGAAGGTAGAGAAGAAATCTTCTCTCAGACAAGTCTTGGTAACGAAGAAATGGTGTTAGAAGAGGGTGAAATATTTGTTGACTCAAATGGAAATGACCTATTTAGTAAAGGAACAGTGAAAAGTTGTTTACCTAATGAGCAGTTTTGCTCCCAAACAAAAGTGGATGAGGAGGTCTCAAATAAAGTTGCCTTCTTTGATACAGCTGATGACACTGTGGTCAGGAGAGGCAGGAAATATCGTAAACCAGTTGAGTTGAGAAATAGTCCAGTGAGAGAAGACTCGACCGATTTCTATGACAAAATACCTTCGTATTACACTGCTCTTTCTATTCCAACCAAGCAGATTAGAAAAACAGTTTATGAAAGTGTTTCTAAAACTCTTGGTAGCCAAGACCATCTAGCTCTGTCCTCAGAGTTTGCAATCAAAGAAGAGGAAGATGAAGGTCAGTATAACAAAGTACCCATCCATCATCGGATCTTCACTAACACATCTCAGGAGTTTGAGCTTGTCAAAGATAGTGACCCCAGCTGTGCCCAGATAGAGGAAGCAGAGGACACCAGTCGTCAATCTCGTGTTCGTCGGTTGTCTTCTACCTCCAGAATTTCTGGCCATTCCGTATCATCTCATCGTTCAAACAGATCAGGGTCTAGACATTCGTATGGAGATAGATCTTCTCGGTCTAGATCTCGGTCTCCAGCTGGTTCTAACCGTTCCCAAGCAGAACCAAGGCGTTCTCGTCCCTTTACCAGAAGGAGAAATTCCTCATCGCAGCTGTCTGCATCTTCATCTTCATCAGGGAGTAGTAACTCTTACTGTTCTACATGTGGAGCCTCATTGTCACGTTCTCGGTCAAGGTCTTTCAGCTCGGACAGAAGTAGAAGCTACTCATCGTCTTGTGATTCAAGGTCAAGGTAAGGGATAGAGGGAAACATGAGCAAGGGTCTTATCTTGAAAGTATTGGGCAGGGGGTTTGAGGATTCACCAGACAGAAATTATGTCATTCACCTACAGCTGCCTCAACCTTATGTTGTAAACTTTTAAAGTTATTAAATAGCAATATTAATATAGAGATTTTCGAACGTCCTTTCTCCCAAAGAGCTCAATGCGCTATGTCTCAACACAAATTTTTCCTGTAAGGTTTGAAGTTGTTGAGATCAATATTGGTGGACACTACTTCTGTTTCTTCTCTTTCGGCTTCACCTATCATCTTACTTTTTCCAGCTCTCTCTCCAGTGTTCCCTTAACAAGTATACATACACACAGCTCTTTTGTATCTGTTAGCTTTGTCTTGGTCCTGCCTGTCGTCCCAACAGACATGGTCATCCCCATGGTTTACACTGATGTGTCCAACTACATGGTCACTTGCTATCTAGAAATTAGTAATTTTGAACACAAAGGGTGATAGAATATCCTGGGTCAACTTGGATACGTGCATGATGTGGGTCATCATCTGTTTGTGTGTCCTGCTTTGTAAATCATCTCTTTGTCACTTTTTTTATGAGACATTTTTTTCCCTTCTGAATCATCTCTTTGTGACTTGTATCTGCAGGGTCATAGTCCTATATATATATATATAATACATCTTTATTGTCCTCAAATAGTGGCAATTTTTCATTTGCTTACACATCATTGTTAATCAACCCATTCACACATGTATTTATTAGAGATACGGTACATCACAAGTATTGACAAACGACCACACACGTAAACCCATTCACTAACTTCCCCGTCACCATCCACACAGTATCTTTATCATATCCTCTTCTTCCTGCCTTACTACCTTCGTCATCGTTATATTATGTTTATTAGCGATCCTTCACTTCAGTTCTGTTTTTATTGACATCCGTTATTCTCTCTATCTCTCGCTCTCTCTGTCTCTCTCTCCTGCTGTTCTTTTAACTAGTCTATCATCTTACTTAGCCCTAGCCTGGATGTAGTTTTAAAATATTTTAAAACTGCTATTGACTCTTTGTTTTAGAACTCATTTGCATAGTTTTGATTGTGTGGTAATGTTTCTTTTTTTTTATATATATCTTTTAGATCGAGATCACCCAGAGAAAAATTCAGAAGAAGGCGAACATTTTCTGGACGTAGTTCAAGTCCTGAATATAGGTCAAGGTCAAGAAGTCCCACGAGGAGGAGGAGAAACAGGTATTACGGGCTCAAATATCACACTACGCAATGTATCATGTATTGCCTCAAACTCAAATACTGACTGGAATAGTTTGTAACTAGAAAAGCTTTGATTTCTTGTTCATTCTTACAAACAGTAAAATTCCATTTATTGACTATTCTTTTTAACTTTTTATTGATTTGTGTTGTTTTGGAATCTTAGTTATAGAACTTCGTCCAGGTCGAGACGACATCAGTTGAAGGAGAGATCCTCTGCCGAGAGAAAAGTCATGGAGCAACGCAAACAGCGTGAAGAGGAGAAAATACGAGCAATGGTAAAGATGAAAATGACTATCCAACTCAAGTGTTTCAATAATGAATTTTTCTTGTCCTTTTCAAAAATAAGACTGTTAGGGGAGTAGGGTTGGTGGTACCATGAGGATTAAACTATTTGTTTTTTAGGAATAAAACAATTTCAAAATTCAACATTCATGTTCTTAACCTTTTCACTGCTAAGGTAATATCAAACTATTTACTACACACATCAGAATCTGTAATATTTGCCTGTTCTTATACCAGATAAATTAGATTTCAGCGAATTGACATAAGTATAAAAGCATGTTGACTAAACTTGTATATTCTGTTTGGTTAGAAAAGGACTCCGCTCTGAAGGGGTTAAAGGTGATGTATATTCAAGAAATCTCATTTCTTCCTATCTTTTTGCGGCTGAACTGAGTACATTCTGCTGCATTGTAATTAATAATACATCATGTAAAAATTTGAGAGAAGATAATGGAGGAAATTAAAGCTTTAGATGTTGTAACCTGTCCTTGCAGGAAGAGAGACGAGTGCTGTATGTAGGAAAAATCCCAGACAACTACACTAAACATCAAATGAGGAAGAGGTTTGAGAGTTTTGGTGAGATCAAGGGCGTTCGCCTGAACTTCAGAGTGCATGGGTATGTAAGACTAAAAATTTGGGCTTGTCAGAATTCTACAGTGCTTCTAAATCATCCATATTTTTACAGAAATCCATAAATTATGACAATTGGGCCTACTTGCTCTTATGTGGCCAAATTCCAGAAAAAAGCCACCTGTGTTACAGACGCCTAACCACAACAGCTTTCCTTAATTTTTTACTTTGGGTGTTTTAAGCATTGAGTCTGGTTTTTGATTTCAAGATAAAAAGATAAATATCTAGTTTTTATTCACATGTCCTTGTGAACAAAAGTAGGCATTTACTCAAACCTAGTTAAACTGCCAACTGTTACATTGCTATTCTTGCCATCAGCAAACAACATTCATGACTTGCGCATTTCATAAAAACATCTTCAGACAAATTTAAGCAAAGGTTATAGGGTTTGCATTCCACTGTATAGCTATGTCTAACATATGACTTTCTATCTGTAATATTTAAGAACACATCTTTCCTGTTCTCTGTCATTTATCCTCGTTATACTGCCAACTTTCCCCAGAATTGGTGGTATAACAAGGTTTAGATATATATCAAATATATGAGTTTGTTTTATGGTCAGTATATCAATATACCCATACACATATATATTATTGAAGCATGGGGCTTTTTCTTTACAAATTGTAGAGTAGTGGGTTATCCACAACTGAAAAATTGGGAGCAGTACCCGCATACTGCTTAAAACTAAATGGTATATGATTTATGCCTTTTCTCTTCTCGTTTTATTCTTTTCTGCCTAGCAGTGGTTTATTGAAGTATAGTGTTTGTTAAAAGAACTTTTAGAAGTTTGTTCTCACAACTATTATGTTATAGGAAGTCAATGTCAGAATGTGTTGTTAGATTTGAAGCTGGTTTGCTAGAGCTGTTCCCATCAGCTGTGCAACCTAGATAAAAGGACAGCAATTTAAAAAAAAACAACTTTTGGTTCATGAAGGGATTTACGAGGGTTTTTTAATTGTTTTTATATTTTGTGGAGGGTTTGTTTGTGTTTTAGAGATGTGTTAACTATAATTAAGTTGGCTTGACTTCTAGTTTGTTTTATTCTGAAATATTTTTTTTTTCTTTCACCTCTTTTATTCAGGGACAATTATGGTTTCGTCACCTTTGCTTATGCTTGTGATGCTTTTGCTGCAAAAGAAAGTAAGTAGAATAAGATTTGTGCAAAACATTAGAAATAAAATATTGTGTTTTTCTTGATGCAGAAAGGGCCCACGTTGTGATACAGCAAAAATGTATCATCATTATCATAAGTGTTTTGTTTCATTGCAGGTTTTAGAACTTTTTTTATATTGTGGATAAATAGTAAGTTTAGGGTTTTCCGTTCATTAGGTGAAATTTTTTCTTTTAAAATTTGTGTTAGCTCTAAAGTTTTTTTCATCAACTTTTAAGTGATGGAAACCATGGTTCTTAATATTTTTGTTTTTAAATGATTTTGATTACATCATTAATAGGCCAACTACTTATTTCATCAAACTTTGGTAAGCTTTTTTTTTTTATGCATAGGCAATCTTAAAGTTATTTTTTTTTGTTTATTTGTGCATAGGCAATCTTCATTTTTTAGATAAATCCAAATATATTAACTGTTAATGTTTTCTTTGTGTTAACAGAGGGGAACAGTGCTGCAGATCAGCCTAAATTTGATCTGTGCTTTGGTGGAAGGAGGCGTTTTTGCCCTGACAAGTATGCAGATCTCGGTAAGTACAGTCTTGATTTTCTAGGCATACTGCATAATGTGGTAGGTTGCCATTACTTTCCACACCGCCTTTACTTTAACTAAGTCTAAAGAGATATAGCTCCTTATTTTCTGCTGGGTGGATAGGAAGGCCCTGAAAGGAAATTCTTGTTCAGACTGGAAACATTTAAATGTACTCTAATCACCCACTCAATTTATTAACAGATCTCTAAACCATCTGCAGGAGACAGCAGATTGTTAATTGCTTTGAAAGTTTATGAATTCTTTGGCTCATTTTCTCCGGTCTGTTCCAAAGAGCCAATTTAAGATTAATAACCAAAAATTGGCAGAAAAACTTTTACAAAATATTCACTCATTATTTTTAAGCTTGTTTCATTCATTGTCTAATTTTATATTGCAGATGGTAACAGGGAGGTAGAGGAGGAGTATGCACCAATGCAGGGTAGTCACACATCAGGGGAATTGGATTACGCTGCTCTTCTCAAGCAGCATGTCAATGCACAAAGAAAGAGGAATAGATGACAGTCAGTGTTTGACTGTAATAGTGACATTACTTTGTTTGATTATAAATGACAGTCTTTGTGTTATCATTTTCGAGTGTGCCATTCTCGAAAGGTCAACCAGTTCCCACTGGTCAGTAAAGTCTTCTTAAACAAAATTTGATAATTCAAGACATGAATATTTCTTAAGATTGTGTATAGTGGAGTCTGCTTAAAACTTACTGGTAACAGAAATGTTTAGCATAGGCAAGGTTTCTCTTATCCATTTTCAAGGACTTCAACCTTTTAATTCAAGACCAGTAATTAAAAAGTGTATTGCCAACTTCCTAGATGGTTCTTCAGCTTTACTTCACAATTAGCTGAGAGGATAGAGCATGAGCTTAAAAACAGAAAAAGAATGGGTTTTTTTTGGTCAAAATCATTCGAAGTGTTTTGTAATATTCTGTTAGCAGTGTGGTAAAAAAACCATTAATAGTGGGTGTGTACGTAAGACTTTTTTTTTGGCTAAGGTATATTAGCGAAAGAAAAAGAATGGGACGGAATGAGTTATATTTCAAACAAGTTTTTATGGAGTTCTCTTATTGGGAATACTTTTATTTATTGTTTAAACCTATTCCTTCCTTGTATTTTTTTCATATGTTTTTCTCTGCTTAGAATTGGAAAATATAATTACCCTTTCACTGATGATTTTGTATTGGAAGACAAGTGTAAGTTTTGTATGTTTGCCATCCATGCATGCAATCAAAATGAGTCATAGGGGCTTTTTATTCTTACTTAGAAAGCAAAATGATGCTACTTTTTTTTCTTGGAAACAAAAGGAAGGTATCAATATCACACTATTTTATGCTATATTGCTATTTGAGAATGGTGAATTTTGCATTTAGATTTTCTTGAAAAATCTCCTTTTGTTTTTTACTTGCTGGTTTTTATATCAGATCGGGGTTGTGTATAATGTAAATCTTAATTTCAATGTCTTGAAAGAGAATTACTCTCTAGTGCTGTCTTAAAAGCATGCACACGCTGTTGTTTTCTATTCCCGTCATGGTCTTCATGTTTCTTCATTGTGGTATTACTTCGCTACATTGTCACTTATCTAAAAGCACTGCTGAGTACTCTTGTATTGTAGTTACTTCCACTAAGTAGTAGGCCTACTACCTCTTCCTCTACAACAACTACATATTACTACTATCAATGCTATTGCGGCTGCTTCTACTATTTCCAGTATTACTACTACCACTGATAGTTCTCATTACAGTGGAAGAATCCATAGCATCGTAACTGTAACAATACAATGTGTAAAAAAACGAAGATTTAATGGCAGAAAAAAGCAACCTTTCTTTAACTGCCAGTTTGTTTGCCAGCAAAAGCTATAAAATCCACTTTCCACTAGATAGATAGCGGATATCTGCGACAGTTGCTAGCCATTATTTATTTGTTTCGTTTTGACTGGAATTCAAAATGGCTGGACATGTCCTTGGACAAGGCAAAGTGAGAAAGCTGTAGCTACCAAGTTAAAAAATTTAATCTATGGTGTCTCTAGTACAGTAATGCATATCATACCCTAACCTGACTCAGCAGAATTTTTTCTCACTATTTTTAGAATCAGTCGATGGCCCCTATGAACATGATCATTGATGGAAGGAGGTTTTTTCTCTGGAATGGATTTTATCAGACTTTTTATAGATTATGTTACATCAAGGACAGCTATACAAAAACCCTCCTTGGTTACAGTAAATTAAAGGCTATACGTTGCTCCTCTGTCCACCAACTGGCATTCATGATTTGAGAAAATTGCTTTACTGGTACACAAAGTAAAGTAGTTGCGGTATAATTCACAATATAACCAATGGGAATTTTGACAATGTAGCAGTGCATAGCATTGCACAACATTATAAGCATTATTGTAACTGTTCTATTTATGTAATGAACTTTGTGTATTATGGGTATAATGTCTTTGGGAGAAATGTTTGTACAGTTAGCTGTGGGTCATTCATTATGCTTTATGTTGCAATATGTATGATGACAGGATGTCATCCTTTATAGTACATATGATGTTGCTAATAGTTTGGGATCCAATTAATTAAACCTCCAAACAAGAATTAGCAAGTGACCAAAGATGATGAAATGAAGGAATGCAGTTTCCAGTTCAATGAAATATTTGTTTGATAGGTCTTGCCTCATGACTACTAATGGCAATGGGAGTATACAATACGTTGGGCCTGATGAAATTTTCTCCTTTTAAACTTTTCCAAATTATTAAGATTCTTACACTTAATTTTTGTAACTTACTTCTAGGGTGATGTTATATCTCCATTGCTCTTAACAAGCATATACACAAAGCTGTTTTGTATCTTTAAGTTCAGTCTTGGTCCTGACTATCTTTAGAACAGATTTATGGTTATCCCGTATGTTTTACATTATGGTACTATAGGGTCACTTGCTGGAGCATAATGCATTATCATTATATGGGTGGTGGCCACTGTTTGTATGAGTTTATGTATCCTCTGCTTTGTGATAGTTCTGTGTGAAATGTCCCCAGCAACGTCCAAAGTTTGGCTGTTAATTTAACCAGCCTATCATCTTATAGACCCCTGGGCGCTTATATGCCCCCTAAAACTCTCAATAAACTAACTAAGTGACTATTCGTACTTCAATCTTCACAGTTACATAAATAAAATCGAGTTTCGAAATTTTACCCAAATAGGACTGAGTTTTTTAATACACATGTGCAAAGGGCCACACATTTACTTGCTTACATAGCATTTGGTGGAAAAATCAAATGAGCAAT